>JAVQJD010014106.1:0-13749 GCA_036023655.1 Nannoperca australis
AAACATAGCACCTCATCAGTGAAGCATGGTGGTGGTGTCATGGCGTGGGCATGTATGGCTGCCAATGGAACTGGTTCCCTTGTATTTATTGATGATGTGACTGCTGACAAAAGCAGCAGCAGCGCGTGCATGTGTGTGTGTGTTGCCAATCACTCCATTGTGAATGCTGCTTTAAGTGATTTCCTGTGTGTCAGAATGACCAGAGGACGACTGGTGTGGTGCGGCAGTGTGGAGGCAGTGTGTCAGTCAGAGAAGCAATCCACAGCAGAGCTTACCTACACAGCAACAAGCCAAAGGCCAAACTGGCCCAGAAGGTAGTGCTTTAATTCAGTAGACCACGTCAAGTGAAACTGAAAGAGCGACTTATCATTTGTCATGAAATGTTCGTTGTGGACAGCTGCTGAAAAGGGATGTGGTTTCTACGGTGACCACACGGGTTCAGATGCTGCTGGAGGAGCTGCTGATATCAGAGGAGGAGAGCAAGGGCAGCAGCAGAGACAAACAACAGACAGGTAGACACACACACACACACTGACACACACAAAGATCTGCAACTGTAGTCAAACGTTTTACGAGTTATAAACAAGTGCAACAGTGAGGAGTGAACTATACCCAAACGTTGTGCATCTTGATGGGGAAAGTGAATCCAATGAATTAAGTAAAAGTTGTACACAAAAGTTTTGTATCAAAGTGCTTCCAGCAGATGTAGTGAGACTGTGTGATTTTATAGATAAATTTCTAAGATATATCTTCCTCTGACAAATGAAAAGTTGTTTTAATGATAAAACGCACCCTTTCGGTACACTCAAGGGTTTTGCTGCTAAGGTCTTTGTTGGTCTGTGTGACCAGCAGCTTGTGGTGGCTAATGTTCGCTAACGTTCAAATACTTTAGATAACATTGCTGACATTACAGAATCAGTTCACAGACTTTTATTTTTTAACCTGTGCTACTGTTGCACCATGTTTTAGCATGTCATGGGTAAAAGGTTCAATGAATTCCTCACAAAAGTCATCCAGCACAGTGCTTTTCCACTGCCGGTGTGGTCACACAGATTTTGCCGGGTGATAGAGCTAGCATGGCTCATCCCTATGCTACCATCTCATAATATAAACTTATTTAAACTCATTGTAAGATATTGGAATGGGCTGTCTTCAGTTCAAATAGCAAAAAAAGGAAGGGAGATGGACGTTTCAAATGCAGTTTGAATTGTAAATATCCCTTCAGCCACACATGCACATGTCTCACGTCAAGAAAACTGACTTTCTTGCAAATTTGAGGGTGCAGGTTTGAAAGGGTGTAACATCAGTAGGCTGTAGGTGGTGATTTCAACATATTAACCAGGGGAAGCAAAGTGAACAAGGTAGACTCAATACAAAACTGGAAAAAAAATCTAGCTTTCCCCCTTCCTGATTCAGATAAAGGGGGAACAAACTGGCCTTCAGTCAGGTCACCTAATGATTAAAGAAAATGACTCAAGAGTGAAATGTGCCATCATCCTGTAATTGCCACTAGTGGCAACAACTGTTGACTGTTGAACTTGATTTCCAGTCTCATTTTATCCTCATCATACTCCTAAATATCTACTAACCGCTTCTCTCACTGCACTCTCTGTGTATCTCTTTTAGAGCAATTCGGTCTCCCGCGTCGAATCTTCTGTCCAGTAAAAGTGAGCGGGCCAGTGTGTGTGTGTGACTACCAGTTCATTGATGAGGGCCTGTCTGAAGTAACCAACAGGCTAAAGGAGATGCTGGACATTGATGCAGCTGAGGTAGACTTGGACACCAGGCAGGAGATGCCTGCTGAAATCATTGGGAAGGATGTTGCAGCAGGTAGGGAAACATTGTGTATGGTATCTATCTACCTTGTGCTTCATGATTTCACTATATGTAGTATATTACCTACTACTGTCTTTGAAAATTTATTTCATTTGTACAAGAATAGTTTGTGTTTCTGATAAAATACTTAATTTACCTATTTAACCATAAAATGAATCTACTCCTTCTCCCCCTGTGAAAACCCCAAACCCATCAATATGTAAATGTATTTATTTTCACAAGTTCAGCTTTGATGTGGATGTGCACTGGAGGCTTCTAGCTCTGCACATACATTATCCTGCACAGCGAAGGTCAAACATCAAACTAAAGCTACAATAAGCAACAATGTTTTGTCGGTCAGTCTGTCCAAATGTGTTTGTCCACAAAGACTCTCCTCTTCTGCAGCATCCTATATTACTACTAAGCAGACTTCTTATAACTTTTCTAATCTGCCAGGGCGTGAATGGGATCACTGAACAGCTGTATGGAAAGGTTGGTTGTGACTGTTATTGCATTTGATGTAAATGTAAAGTCCTCTGATGTGTGTGTTGCCAGAGCCCACTGTGGAAACTGTTGAAGCACTGAAGCCCAGGAGGGACAACTACATTGGTAAAACCCAGTTGGGTGTCATAAGCATAGAGACAGAGTGTCAACCTGTCATACTCTGAAAGCCACGCCCACCGGGGGGGAAAACAACCGGCGACACAAAATTACAACCAAGGGCTGAAACACTGACAAAATGGATTTGGCTAGCTAAAACCATTAGATTTCAGCATGTCAAAATGCTTTAGTCTAACTTACAGTAATATAGTAATATAAGAACTTAGTTCTGGGTTCTTTACCCTGTTGGAAGTGCATCCCACCACACAGCAGCTTTTGGACATGTTTCTGTTGTTTGCTAACAGACAGCAAGGAGGCCCCTTCCCCCAATACAAAGTCAATGGAGAGCGATTCATTGTTTTCCCCTCTGGCGTGGGTGGGGCTTAATTGCACTCAGCAGACATATTTGCATAGGGTTTTGTTTTGGCCCACCCCTTTCCCAGCATGCACTGTTCAGGGAATTGTTTTCTTTATATAGAAAATGAAAGGTGGCGTTATTGAATGCTTTTTACATTGTGTCTGGTGTGGTTTATCAGACCAGTATATCAGAATCAGGTTTATTTGCCAAGTAGGTTTACACATACAAGGAATTTGTTTTAGTGTGTGGGTGCCAACAAGAGCATAGATATATACAGAAAGCATTAAATAAAACTACTAAGTAGAACATTTACATTAATAATAAAAAAAAGCCACAATCTTTCCTGCACGCCTCAGGGACCTGGCAGTGTACAAGTCCTCCAGGGAAGGCAGATTGCAGCCAATCACCTTCTCTGCAGAGCGATATATATATCGTGACCGGTCAGTCTTTTTGTTTAGTTATTGACGTTTTTCACAGTGTTAGGGCAATAAGTACTGTACTAAAATAATCAATCTTCTATACCAGTCACACTTTTTAATGAACTACTTGACATTATAACGGTAAAGGTAAGATAAAGGTATAAAGGTTTGATGTGTGTGTAGAACTGTTCTCATTCTCCTCTGTGTTGTGTAGGTGTTGCCATGGCTACTGCTGCCGCCCTACTTGCCACTGCTGCCTCAATGCTGTATCTCAATGACGTTTAATATACACATCTGCACACACCAAATAAAGTGTTGGTTTGTAACATTTATACAAAGTGTCTGTTGGTTTAATCCGAAAGTGCACAAGTGCAAAACATTTGGGATCATTCATTTGGCTGACTGCAGCCTGTTAAAAACAATGTTCCTGACCTTTGACCATTATTAGTTTTTAGTCAGATCTTCTATATCGTATTATGATATCAGTATTTTTGTATTAACAATGTTTTGCATTATATTGTGTAATGTGAAAGGCTGAAAGTGGAAAAACTCAGAGATAAGACCAAGAAATGATTAGAGTGGATAATTGAACTAAGGGAGGTGCATATTCAGTAGAAAAGGGCACGAAGCATCAGTCCTTGAAATAGTCTGGCTTTGACTTTTCTTCTCCATCTTCCATGCTGAAAAAAGTGCTGGAACAGTGCTGTGTGTAATAATAGATCAGGCAATCAGGAGGCACACACAAACACACACCCATACATTTCTGGCAGCTGATGGGTGACAATAAGCTCCATAAACAAAAGAAAAGAAAATACCCACACACTGCTCTGTTTTATCAAGTTCTTTAATTCTACATGGACTTACACAACACAAATTATCTTTTGGCCAACTTACTGTTGGTTAATAAGCTATATACATGTGACAACAAAACCGTTACACAACCCCTATAATTCTCAAATCCACAACATAACCAGTACATGTCCAGTACACTCACACGCAAGAGAATAAAAAATACATGAAGCCATTCTCAGATTTCCTGTTATCTAACAAACTAAGCCACCAAAACTGTTCCAGTGTTTTCACATTGTTGCGAAAAATGACTTACTGTACATTTCAAAGGATAGAAGAGCTTGTAAGGTCATATAATTGTGAATATACGAAAAATATACAATCAGGAGTTAAAACATGATGAGACTGATTGATTGGTAAGACTCGGCCTACCGGAGATCAGTTTTGTAATGTAATTTAAAAAATGAATGAGCAGCAGCTTAATACAGTGGAAGGCAATCTACTAAACTCAATCACTGAGTCAAAAACTGGGTCAACTGGGTGTTTCTCCCATTTCATAATAAATAGTTTGAATGGCCTTTCTTTAAGTTTAATTACAAATAAAATGCATTATTCAAAATAAATATTGAAATCATCAGATACATTAGTTAAATTGGGATTTGTTATGTTATGCTCTCAAAATGACTGTTATGGCTGTGAACAATGCATCTTGGTTACTTAGCAAATATCATTGTCTTTGTCAAAGAAAGGTTGCACGCTGGTCCCAACACTTGCATAGTGCTAATTTGCCTACCTTGAAATACAAATATTAACAATAAAATGGCCTAATCATCAGAATAACTGTAGAAATGAATTGCCTATGTTGGAATGTGCTGTGCTCCCCTACAGCCCACTTTAACCACTGACTGTAATACTTTTCATGTTTGATAGATAGTGGTTTCTATTAATCCCATCTGGGACACAAAAAGAAAAACTAATACAAAGAAATAACGTCAAACTAATAATCATTCAAATAATAATCAAATACGATACCAATAGCTATTCATAACTCTCCCACTCTGCTAATTTCACCACATGGATAGTTACACTGTAATAAAGTGATATTCATGGTAACATGATGATGTTATTTAGAATTGGCTGTGGTTTTCACTGAAATGTGTGTCAAGTTTCTTATTTTTGATACTGAAGATTGTTAAAGCTTTATTTGCTGCCTGGCTGACTCCGGAAGAACCTGTGGACACAAGTCACAGATCTAGGGTAAATGCATTCAGTTCCTCTGGATAAGACAGTGACAGTGTTATTTTACACACCCAACAATATTTAAATGAGCACATTTGAGCAGCTCATCTGCAGTTGAAGTCTCTCTTAAATTACAGCACAGAGACCAATAGTTGGTAGCACTTTCTCATAAAATAGCTCCTATAAATGGTTTATACGTTTTAACTAATGGCCTTAGGGTAAGGAGCTCGCACATCTGGAGGAGCTCAGAGTAGATGCTCCTACACATGAAAAGGAGCCAGTTGAGGTGGTTCGGGCATTCCCTCAGGATGACTCCTGGATACCCCCCCTTAAAGGCAGAACAAGCTGGAGGGATTATATATCTCTTCTGGCCTGGGAGTGCCTTAGGGTCCCCCAGGAGGAGCCTTCTGCCACCACGACCCGGCCCCAGATAAGCAGAAGACAATGGATGGAATGGATAATGGCTTTAATCATTTTTCTAAATAATTTACGAATGCTGTATTTGTTTATTAATAAGACTGATCTATCAAACCTTACCAAATGATTTATAAACCCTTATTAAAGCCATTCATACAGCTTGTCGATCGTTTATGGAGGCAGCCTTTTTAACTTTACAAAAGGTAATCTGGGGTTGTTTATCAGTGTAAGTCTGAATGTGGGGTTTTGTGGAGAGGGGAGGACAGCTGAAAACTACAATTTAATGCAACAAACAAGCAGTTGTTCCATGTTCCTGTACATCGACTTATTTGCAAAAATTTTCTGACCTAGTGTTCCCTGTTTGGATACACCATAATATACCTAGAAAATCTATACAAAAAAAACTCTATAATTTGACCTTTTATAACAAAGACTAACACTATCACCTCAACAGCCTGTGTAATTGTGCACAATTTCCCATTCTATTTCACTGCATGCAGACAATCTAAGACTACATTCAACATCTATTATCTTCACCCAAGGCTTTGTCTTGTGTTTTATCCTCTGTTCTGAGATGCCTCTTGGGTTAACTGAGCAGATTAATTAAACTGTGTAATGAAAAAAACTAGCACCAGAAGGACTAAGAACATGACAGTTTACACTTACAGGAATGAGGTAACAAATAAACCACATTAATACAAGATAACTAATTACATTACTCAATGGATCTACACTACAGCTACAGTATTTATTTGGTATTGCTGTTTTTCTAATGTCATTCATTATTTTACACATGTATTCCACACTACACCTCCACAGCTGTGCCATTCCTGCTTAGAAACACAACTGCAAAGTCCCTGGGTGCTATCCACTTTGCATACCATATTGCAGTTCTATCTTGCTCTTAGCTCTGTGAGTATGAAAAACAACTTTTCTCAAACTGGACTCGATGAGGTGACTGATAAGATGGCTTTGAAAGTAAGGAAGGTTTGAACTTTACTCAGGCTACTATATGTACACTTCTGTGCAGTAGTGTCAGAGGTCAGGTCATGGCATTGCTGTAGGGTAGTACTTTTAATATTTCAATGCTTCACCAATTCTATATCCCATATACTGTACACTGTACTTGACTAGTTTAGGGTTCCAATGTTACAGTGGGGACCTGAAGGTTAAAGAAGCTGGCTTGTGACAGTAAGGTCCTTGTTCTGATCCCCTGCAATGGCAGCATAAACCTGTGTGTGAAAGTAAAAGAGCATCGCTCTCATTACTGCCACTGCGTAATGCCTTCAACCCCCAGGAGCTCGGGTGGAGCTGCTCAATGACCAACAGATCACTCTCAATAAAACATTCCTGGTTAAATGAAGGTCAAAATAGGTCAGCTAGGTTTGAAGAATGTCACCCAGAGAGAAAATTGAAAATCTCCCTCTCTCTGAGCTACTTGCAGCATGTATATATAATACACATAGGCCTTTTTAAATTGTATCAGGAGTTGGAGGTGTCCAAACAAAAGGAGAGTGAATATTAGACTAAACATCTTTATGTCATTATGTTGACTGATAACAAAGTAAATCTATGCCACCTTCTCCAGCTGAAGCATATTCACAAAGTTCAGAGCTAACGCTCCACGGTGTCGGTCACCTGCCAAACCTCTTCATCACTGCTAACTGCCTGGGATTGAACCGTAGTGCATGTCTCTCGGCATCGGCGCTGCTCTGATTGGCAAGATGCTGCCTCTGCACTGGGTTGAGCAGGTAACAGGCTCGGCAGCTCATCTTCTGAATGGTTGATTCCACTCTGGAGGTGAAGCTCTGACTGACTGACGGTGGGAGGACAGGAACAATCTTGTTGAGGCATTGGCTGAAGGAGGTGTTGGCTGTTGGCTGAGTTTGGAAGACTGGTCCTCACAGTCTGTGACCAGATCCTGCCAGGAAGAGACATACAGCAAGGTAACACGTTTTGGAGTCCAGAAGCCTGTGTTTCTGAGAATGAATGAATCTCATCCTGTTCACATTTAGAATATAATATATACATGGAACATGGGAAATCTGGTTACTCATATCTCTGTATACATGGTCATAAAACATGACCCAGGTTTCTGATTGTCTGTGTGAATGCAAATTGAGACACAGCGTAACTTTCATTTGATATGCTATTAAAAGGTTTACAATACCTGTGAGACAGAGGCTAGCTCTGTGTCCTGGCAGGAAGGACTGATAGTTTACACTCTCTAGGTACTGGGGGTGGGTGGTAGTGGTAGTGGTGGCGATGGTGGTGGCAGTGGCGGGGGTTAGGGTGATGAGTGTAGGAACATTGAATGGAATGAAGATACACACCGATTTTCTGTCTCTAAAAAAGGAAATAGGATGAAGACTGTGTGGAGGTTTGAGGCTGGGGTGGAGGTGTAAATTCATATGAAGGAGTGTGAAGGGGTGAGGTATGAATGAGAGACAGTAAGATGGAGGACAGAGGAACTCAATCGAGGGAGTTAGATTCTGGAAGCTGTTGAAGGCCTTGATCTTGCTTTTCATTGGGCTGTTGTGGCTGGGGGTTGGTGGTGGGAGACTTGTCTGTGGGGGAGACAGGGGTCGCAGTGCCAGTTGAGGAGGCAGCAGTAGGGAACAGGATGGGGGAGAAGTGTGCGTTAGACATAGATGTCAGGGTGCTGTAGGAAGGTGGGATCATTGGTATCTGCCTCTGCAGCAGCTGCACGATGGTCCCGATGTCTGCTGACACACGAGACTCCAACCTGGGAAACACACACACACACACACACACACACACACACACACACACACATCTAAATCAGTTATTGAGTTTATAGAGATACAGTGTTAAATTGATTCTCTGTGGCTCTGGAAGCCAGCAAGGTTGTGAAGTAATGTGTTCAGCTTTGCGTGTACAAAGGGAGGTACAGTATCAATCTGTGTCTGTGTCTGTGACCTTTGATTGATTTGTAGTGCTACATTTAGATACAACTGTGACAAAGTGTATGAATATAAATAAAAACGTTCCTTGTTGACAAATGTGCTTAAAGGTATTCAGATGTAAATAATGAAAAGTGCACCCACCCGTTGCAACCTGAGTTTAAGCTGTTATTATTTTGCTGGCATTGTGGCATTTGACTTGAAATCTGACATACCTTTAAAGACACTGTAACCCACCTCGTTATCTGTCGCTGCAGTGCCTCCAGCTTGTTATCTAACTCCACCTTCTGCCTCTGAGAGATGACGGGTGTAGAAGGAGGGCTGGAGGGGCCGTGGGAAGAGGAGGGCAGTTCAGGGAGCTGCTGGGAGGGAGGCTTAGGGGGAGGTGAGGGGAGGCTGTGTGAGCAGGGCACCTCCTGGTATCTCTGCTCTTCTTGACTTTCTGATCCCCAGAACATAAAGATGTTGGACACTCCTGAGAATGCATCTGGTCCACACACAGACACACAGTGAGACACAGAGCCAGGTAGAACTGCCACCACAATACACAGTTATTCTTTGATTTTCATGTGCCTTGAATGCATCGATACACCTGCCTGTTAAAGGGTTAGAGGTCCCCTCTGTCCTGTCAGTCTCAGGGCAGCTCGTAGTGTTCCTGGCAGCAGCATGAATCATGGAGGTCTGAACAGGGCTGGTGACTTCTGAATCCTCCCCCTCATCCTCACTGGAGAACACAGGGCCATATCTACAAAAGCACTAGTTCAGAGGTTTGTTTTGTAATGGGGAAAGTATAGAACAAGAATTTATTAGTGTATTCTTTTATACCAGGGGAACAAAATACCAATTCTTACAGTGTTTGTTTCTGATCATCTTTGTTGTGGCCGCCACGCTGCTCCCAGTTACTGTGTCTTCTTCTACACCTGTTGGCAGCTCTCTGTCTCCTCGCTGATGTGGTGTCACCTGATAAGCACACACAGACAATCATTGTGAGTTTGCAACCAAAAGTTGAGTCCTTTGTGCTGCTGACTAAAAACAATGACAAATGAAAACAATGATGCAAGCAGCAGCAGCTGACACAGCAAAACCAATCTGCAAACGTGGATTAGTCTGGAACCTCTCCATTCATTTTCGATTTCCAAGGGACATTATCAACGGGCGCAGACCAAAAATCCAAATAGATGTGTAGTGTACCAATTTCGAAAAGAATCAAACAGGATTTACTCATTTTTAAAAGATTGGAAGAGGAAGAAAGACAAGCTGATTCGAAGCATTGGCATCAACAGTTGGTAGAGGCATTACAGAGGTAGGCTGTGGTGTTAAACGTTAAACTCCTGCTTCTTAAATGTGACATATTTAGACTTTGAGCATAACATGGGCTAGAATGCCATCTGTCTTATTGATATTTACAAAAACGCCTCAACCGGCCAGGTCAGCTGGAAATCTGTCTGAATGGGAAGAGACCAGACACATCTGCCAGAGCAAATGAAACATAAGCTTGTAGCACAAGCTAGCAAGCTAACAAGTAGCACAAAACAGACATTTAACACAGAAGGTGATCTGTTGTCTAATCCACCTTGACTCTGGCTATGCACCTCTGCAGGACAGGTGTTATGCAGTGCAACCTGACCTGTGTGAGTGGAAGAGAGTTTGTGTTTCCTCTTTGGTGCCTCACAGTCAGTGTCTTCTCCACTTAGAAAATCTACCGCCTCATTATTCACCTGCAGACAGGCAGGGAGAGGGAAGAACATGCAAAGGTAAGGAGGTAATTGTAAATTCCAAACATCTCCATTTAAATTATGACTAGTCAAAACACAAGATGTCTTCAATGTCGTTTTGACATGTCATCCTTTCTACCTCAAGCTATAACTTGAGTAACATACATCTCTGAGATTAAAGGTGATCTCCAAGTTGGACCAGAAATATTCACAAAATTCAGGATACATGTCCAGAACCTGCGAACCCAAATAACAAGAAAAACAAAATCTAAAATATCAGCAGTTAGTATAGCACAAATTAAAAAACAGATATGTTTAGAGAATAGAACCTCAATGATGGATAAGCACTGCATTTATGTTTTATATTAACACTTATCTGTTCATGGATATAAGTTGGACAACAGAACACGCGGTACCTCCAGTATATCCTCTCTGTGGATCTTGTGTAGATCACAGTAGGTCAGAGCTCTGACATCAGCACTGGATTTTCCTGGCAGAACATGCAGATTGACGGGCTCCCCAAAGACATCATTCTTCCCTGGAGGAGAAGAAAATGTAGACAGAGGAATCTTGGTGCGTTTTCTAATTTATGTAAGAAATGTTGCTGATTCTACTCATGTCTTACTGCCACTGGATGGAGCGTATACCTGAGCCTCGTACAAGCACCTACCCAGTATAGCTACCACCACGTCTCCTTTGAGGATCTCTATGGATCCTCTGGAGATGAAGTACAGAGCTGATATCAGGTCACCAGCATGGACTAGAGTATCACCAGGAGGAGCATGCGTGGTCTTAAACCTCATGGCTAGGGCCCTCAGACAGCCCTTAGTGGATCCTAGACACCAAAACAAATGAACAAAAACAATATGTCCCTATGAAATGAAGTGGAATATGCACAACTACCTACCTTAAATTTGTAATTATGTACAGTACTGAGTAGATTTGCTTACTTTGCACCAGTGCAAATGTGTAATATTTAATGTGTTCATCCACTTTCCATGTGTGATGTAAAGTTGTATTACCTTTGAAAGCCTTACAGTTCTGCAGCAGTGACCTGTTGAGGTGGAGACAAATATCTGCCTGGAGACACTCTGGGAAACCTTTTAAAACCTGAAGTAGGGATGGAGCACACAAAGGGAGGGCACAGTTGGGTTAATACCATAACTACAAGTAACACATCAGCTAGTGTGACCTTTTGACTTAAGATCTGTGTGAACTGCAAACTGATTCCTAAATAAAGTTGTATTTACATAAGCGTAAAATGAAATAAAAATAAAGTTTTTTACTTACAGATGTCACCTATCTAAAGTGACAATGGATTGTAGGTTAACATGTTTACAATTGCAGTTGAAATGACACAGAGAGCATTTTTTCATGGAAACTAGTTGCTAAAAACGTGACTTGTGTATGTGTCATACCTGCTTATGACTTGTTGTAACCACATTTGAATAACTGTACTTTAATTCACCATCCAATTCATTTGTGTTTGACCAGTCAGTGCTGTAGGCTGTGACTAGTAATTTGTTATTCCCTAACAGGACTTGGAGGTCCTGCGATTCAAAGAATTACTGTGTAGTGAGGCTTTAAAATGTGTCCATTTCCTGAAACATTACCTTTTTTAATTCCATTTTAACAAACTTTCAATTAATTAAATTGGATCCCTTTTTAACAATTTCCCTTCAAAATCAGCAGTATTATTTTAGAACCTTTCAAAACTTTGGGATCGCAGAATGTTAGCTGAGCAAACAAGCTGACACTGTCTGAAAATAAAAACTGATTTATGGTGAAAATAATCAGTAAAAAACAACAAAGAAAATAATAACCATTTCTATTCAATTCTTTGGAGATGGTGGGGCCCAGGAGCTGATGACTTCCAGTATGGCCAGCAGAGACAGTGCTAGATCACATGAAAGTCTATCATACTCACAGCATTCATATCTATCCCATTAGTGTATGACCAAGCATGTTGGAAGTACTCCTCCAGCCGCTGTCTGAGAGGATTAGGGATCTGGTGGAAGCGGATGAACTCTCGAACTCTCATCATCTGGGCATGGTAGCGTGCTGTACCAGAGTACAACCGCTGGATGATGGCCGAAACGTTACCAAAGATACTGGCATACATCAGAGCTGGAGGAGAGATGGAGACCTTGTATCACTGACTTTTTATTTAAACAAGGAGTTTAATAATTGATTGTTTGAGTGGTTCTGTAGAGCCCCGAGAACAAAAAAACAATATCCATATTATGTTCATATCTGGTTGATTAAATCTGTTTTTATTGAAGAATAGCACAGCTAACGAAGCTCTGCTAACTTTGTGACAAACACATTGCATTTCTGCACAATAAAAGCATCCCCAACCTTGTGTGTATGTGCTAGGTGTTTGGTATTACTTCTCCCAGCAATAATTAAACTAATTATTGAACCATTTGTTGTCATTTCCTTGACGCAAGTATGTCTGACTATATTACAGTAAGCTTCAAGTCAAAATCATTAGTACTGCCTTCAGAAAAACAAACTGCGGTTACTTTCACTTCACTCAAGTTCTTCTGATACAGCCAATAAGTTCTAACAGTTTTTTTCTAGAACTCACCGCCAATAAGCATGACGCAGATAGAGAAGATCTTCTCAGAGTTGGTGTTTGGGGAGACGTTCCCAAAGCCTACGCTGGTCAGACTACTGAAAGTGAAGTACAGAGCTGTGACATATTTATCTCTGATGGAAGGACCCGATCCAATGATGGAGTCATTGTACGGCTTTCCCAGCTGGTCGCCCAGAGTACCCAACCAGCCAATCCCAGCCGAGGTCGACCGCTCCACATTACCTATAGCATACCTGGGGTATAATAAGACAAATGGTCAGTAAACACTGCACTGGGATGCAGCATTTTGAACATTAGCTCCAATGCTTGAAAAAAAGCTTAGAATTATTTTCAACATTGAGAACAGAAAAAAAATCCATTTTCTCATGAAAAGTTTATTTATTTATAAAAGAAAAAGTTGCATGAAAGAAAAAAGCTCCAGAATCCTTTTGGTATTCCATACAAGTAGTATGAGTATCTTTAATTGATATTTATATGTAACTATGAAGTAAAATAAATGAAATTACTTAAAAAAACATCATCAATAGGTTATTACTGCAGCAAAATTATGTTATGTTCACAATTTTGGTTGCCCACAACACTATTACATGCAAGAATGAATACATAACCACAACATAACCAGCATAGAATGGATAGGAATATCATTCCTTGCAGATTTACAAATAATATAATGTTTAAAACCTTTCCCATTAAAACAAAGAATATCAAACTGTAATACATTATATTCCTAGTGCTTTATTAATGCTTTGTGTGCGCATGCGCGTATAAGTGCGTGCTGCCTGATACGGTTGCTCCGCTCGTCTTACTTGCTCTTTTAAATCTTTTTGTTATTTAACTTTGTACTTATGGGTTTTTTGTTTGGTGTTAACTTGTT
>JAVQJD010014108.1:0-18373 GCA_036023655.1 Nannoperca australis
TGTCTTCGTCTTCTCTCAGAGTCTTCAGCAGGTCGCTCCAACTGAGAGCAAGGTGGTGAAGGAGAAGGTGGTGAAAACCCTGGAGCTCTGTCAGTTCCTGGTGAAGCACGTCATCCAGCAGGTAGGTGGGCTGTTGAGTGTGAGGATGAACTCGAGAGGGAGCTGCTGATGTGGTTTCAGTGCACATTACATTACATTTAGGCATTTAGCAGACGCTTTTATCCAAAGCAACTTCCAAATAAGAGCTTTACATAAAGTGCATAGAATCATGGTCAAAAACAACAAGATGTCGTATCAAATAATATGAGTGCTGGTGATGAATCACAGGTGCTGTAGGTAAGTACATCGCTGCCAGTGGCAAAAACGAAAAGAGCATGAAATCTAGAAACAGATTATGTCCGTTCATTATCAATCACAGTACAATCAAGCTAGACAACAATTCTCATATAATATATCACACAATATGCAGTACTTTATGAAGCCAATGTGTCACATTTGTTGTATTCCCAGAACAAATTAGTCTTTAAGGTTTAAGGTTTAGAGGCCTTGGTGATTGTAAACTGAACTGCCATGATGACACATTTCCATAGACAGATACAATGCCAACGCTGCCCGAGCTGCTCCATATACTGTTTTAGGCTCATGTTACTCTATTTGTGCGCCTGGTTCAATAATTAATGGAAATCCTTTCATCATGTTGATTGCATGCTTTATTTTGTGTTATGGAATAGACTGGCAGTGTTTTGGATAAAGGGAGTAAACCTTTTGGTTGCTCTAAACTAGGCAAGGCCAGTCAATCCCAGAAGAGTGAATTAATTCAATACGATTGGTAATTTGACTCAAGCTGGATCTGGTGATGTTGAATGTTTCATGAACATGCTGAATGACCTTTGAAGCAATGCTATTCACAGTTCTGATGAGATCATGTTTTCTATTATGGAGTGAAATAGATATGGTGTCCATGTTGAATGAGCTCATGGTTTTGTAAACTTTAACAATATTATACAAGGTATCACAAGAATAGTAATAGCAAACAGTAATAATAATAGTAGTAGTAAACTGGGATTCGGGTTATATGTCTTTGTAAGTGTGCGTGTGTTGTTTTACCATCTCCCCAGGTCAGCCTGATGCACAACTGCCAGCCTCCGCGGCGGTCAGGCAGAGCAGCTCAGATGCAAACCATCTTCATCGCCCTCCTCTTCTTCCCTTTCTTTGTGGGAGCCCTGTCCATTGTTGCATACACTGCCTGGAGGTACGACGACATGATCTGTTTTGATCATTATAAACTTTTATGTCGCATCAACAGCCTAAAGTCAAAGAAAATCATTGTAGAAGATCATTACCTACGGAACAAAATGATGACAAAACCCCACCAGGCTTTGACAGATGCTGCGTTTTGTGGTGGAAATCTGGAAAATGAAACCTTCTGAAACAACAAAGTATTTTGAGTATTTATTAAGCTTTCTGCGCAGAGAGGACCGGCTGTTGTACATGCAAAGAGTGTCTGACAACAGTTCTTTACCAGTACACAAATTCCCCCAAACCAAAGCTCAGTCTTGTTTTGTCCACCATGTCCTGCTCTGTAGACTGACTCCCTCAGAGCAATGTGGTCCTTTTCGGGGGCTCAACAGTACCTTCAGTGTGGTTGAAGTCTGGATGGATGATCTGGAGATGATCCCTGGTTCTCAATGGGCCATCTGGATCTACCAAAATGTCATCAGAAGTGAAATCTTCTACTTTCTTATCACACTCATTATCATGTAAGTGCACAGTGCAGGTACTTTGTTGTGTGTGGGCTACATGTATCGTGTTGATGCAGATAAAATCCAGTTGTGAGTTAGATTATTATGGAATCTTACTGTATGTGGATACATCATGTGGTTGTGTGTGTATTCGTGTAAAATTTTGCATCTTTGTGTCATTATGTAAATTGTGTCTTCAATTTTATTTTATGTATATTAACATGTTTTCCTTCTCAGAATCATTATATACATCTTCTGGCAAGTCACCCAGGGCCGTAAACAGCTTATTGGTCGACTGAGACAACATATTATTAATGTGAGTGTGTTTTAAAAGCTATCCCTAAAAATGTGCTTTTGTCTACGTTTGCCTTTGTTTGGTACCCATTAGCTCTGCCCGTTTATCCCTTGAAATTAATTTTCCATAATATCTGTTTTTCTTTTTCTTCTTTCTCTTCTTCTGTTTTCTCTTTCTTTTTTCTTTCACAAGGAAGGGAAAGACAAGTCCTTCTTGTTGGATAAGCTCCAGAGCCTCCAGAAATCTCAGCCTAATACAAAATCCAACCATAGGAATCAAAAACAGGTTTGTGGTGAAAGTTCTTTCATGCTAACTTCACCGTTCACCCTGAGATATCTTTTATCAACCTCACTGCATATTTTCTTCTTCTTCTCTTGTAACACACCAAACAGCATTCAGATGACCGCTCCTTGGTCGCTCAGCGCAACTCTAATGCCATGGTTCAAGCTTTACTCGCTCGCCAGCGGCTTGAAGAAGAGGAGGAGAGACGTCACGGAGTGCCCGTTCCCTCTGACATCTCCACCTCTAGCACTCTGGTTCAGGCCATGTTGGCCCGTCAGACAGCTGACTTCGAGGATGAAGACTTGTACCAGATGCCTGACAAACACCTATCACCCTCCAGTCCCTTCACACGCGTGATGCAAGCTAGACAAAGCGCAGAGGAGGACGAAGCAGAGGACACAGATAACTTGCCGTCTTCTGTGTCAAGTGTTATGATGCAAGTCATGCAAGCCAGGCAAAGAGCAGAGGAAGAGGACAGGATCCAGTGGGTTGCTGCTCCACCACAAAACCCAGCCCAGGCAGGCTCCAGCGCTCTCATACAGGCCATGCTGGCCCGGCAGCAGGCCCAGAATGAGTACGATGATGGTTACTGAACAAAGGGGATGAAAACTGAAAAGAACAGAATGAATTTCACACTTGTCAGGAGATGTGTGTTGTCACTCATGGATGAATTAGCATCAGTTTGAAGTCCACAAATGGGGTAATTTCTCCAGAATTGCAATACATTCAGTCCTGCTGCACATGCAAAACAATACAGTCCTACAAGAGAGTGCAGGTCCACCTCTTTGTGCACCTTTTGTATGAATATATATTTAATAATATGTTTCTATGACAGTATATAAGCCTTGTAAGATAAATAAGTACTATAACATATATACACTAGGCCTGATCTTGTGCCATTTCTAATGTAATTTCTATATCATACACACCAGTTGGTAATACTGCATATATTCTCTGTAAAATATAGGTTGACATATACAAATAAAAATAAATTCATCACTGTCCCTTGCATTACATTTGCATTTACAACTCATTTTGAAACCGAAACTCCTCATGCCAAAATAAGTCAGTCAGCAAGCAAAAATACAGTCACCACCACTAATAGAGTTAAATCTAATTTTGCAAACATGGTCTGTTAACACAACACTGCCACTTGTAGGGATTACGTGTACAATGCCACAGATTAGGCATTGAGTTTCAGGTTTTATTATATTATGACCCTGGACCTTTGTTCTGGGCCTTCGGTCACATTACAGAACCCCTCCAGACATGTTTAAAAGATATACAAAATATATAAAAATTCACATTTGTTTTTTGTTAATAGAGACTCTATACTTAATGACATGCATATGCATCTGTACAAAATGTGATTCTGAAAAGTGAGGGAAATAACTCCCACATTTTTGAGTGGAGAAGGACTTTAATATCCAGCATACTCGTCTGAAAACAGACATTTTCACAGCACAATTTCTTTCCCCCCTCCAATCAAAGCAGAAACATCAAATGAAAATGACATACTGTACTGGAAATGAGTGATATTATACAGACTGGTGATCATCCCTATCATACCATTGTAAGTGTTTCATGGTCTGTCCTGAAGTGGTTCACACCGGTTTAACAAAAAGTGTGTTGCAAATGCTCGTTTGGGCTTTGTGAGACAATAAAAGTAACTGATTGTGAAGACAATTTTTCTACAACCATTCTGTGTACAAACATACTTCACACTTACACAACTTATTTACAATTTATATATGTAGGCACATCATATATTGTATTTCACAATGTCACCCTATGTTTGCATTGATTTATTGATTGACTGAAACATGTTTAATAAGGCTATTAGCATCTGACAGAGCCTCACTGTATTTACATGGGTATACTCAACAGTTTCTTTTAAATCTATATTGTGATGAGTTACACTAACATAGAAAACACCTTCATCCATGAGATTATTTCATGTCCACTGTATCAGTTTGAAGCTCCTATGTGATAACACACCCACAATTAAGGCAGTGTTAAAATATATCAGATGGAGCTGATGAAGCAGCCTGAAATCCTTTTAGGTGCTCATCCCGTACTGAACACCGACCAAATGTGGGCCACAGGGCTTCCATCCATCAAGAGAAATTCCACCACCTTCTGTCCTGTCCCGTTCAGCACTGTTCTTCCCCCAAAGACCTGTCACTCAGGTCCAGAGAGTCCGCAGGTATGGGAGTTTTCCTGACACTTTTCGGGGTCTGGCTGGAATAAACCTCCACAGATTTTGAGATGGAGTGCACGGAGCGTTCCCGGAAATATCCGAAAGCCTCCCGTGCGTGCTCCTCCCGGATGCTTTGCTCGAAGGTCTTGCGTTTGTGCCTGAACTCGATGACGGTCTTGGTATAGGAGTTGAGGGTGGTGACTGATGCGCCCATGCAGCAGGTGAAGGACGCCCAGGCCATGCTGATAGAAAACAGAGCAAAGAGAAATTCACTTTGTAATTGGGCACTTGTGGTGACTCTGCTGTTGGCTTTTGTGATGAAAAATGGTTGAGCACCCGTGTAGGGTCACAATCCAAATTGCATTTTGACATTTTTCCCTCAATATTTTTGTTTACTGAGATTAGTGTCAATCACTTTGAGTCCTTCTGCTCCCCTCAAGCATGTCAGCCCACATGGGAGATCAGACATTCAAATCACTGTCTCATGTACTGTTCACGCAGGCTGATTAATGCCCACAAAAGGTCATTAATTGTTTAGCCTCTAAAACGAATATTCAGCATACTGTGCATATTGTAAAGGAGTGAAATATTATCCCCTTATGCAATTCCAATCACGCCTGTATCAGGGCTTTGGACACCAAAGCCTAATCCTGCTGTAACATGAGAGCTTTGGGCTTTTTTCATTAGAGAGAGTGATGCTGGGGAGAGGTGAGAGCAGAGCTACAACCAACTATTTGGGGCTGCTACATGCAGAATGGAATCCCTTGTCTGGTCCCCTAAAGTGCGAGTTAAATTCACTTTATTTATATAGCAGTGCTTCATCTTATATTGGTGAACAAAAACTGTACGAGTATGATCTTTAAGTTCCGCTGTGTGATTGTAGAGTCATACCAGAAGGACCAGCCGTAGTCCCAGTTGTAGGGCCTCCAGTCAGGAGGGCCGAGGCTGACAGTGACCTGGAAGACCTGTGTGTACATCACGTGAGCGACCATGCCAAGAAGACCTGAAATAATATTGACAATATGCGGTTAGCTGGCTGCATTACATATGGTTCAAAAACTTCATATGCACAATTCTTCAGAAATAGGAAGATTTGTTTCCAAGAGTATATAGTTACATTAAAGCCTTTTCGTGTACACACAAACATGCTTATACGTAAACACACTCAAATATTATGCCAATCTCGATAGCCTTAAATCTCCATCCAAATAGTTTAAGCTTGTTTATTCCAAAATGTTCTGAGCTTTATTGCACAGGATCTGCAAAACAAATATCCTCTTTAATTCCATTGGAACTTGATTTGATCTTGTCAGCCACTGAAATAAACAGCATATCTTCACCTTATGCCTTGTCAACATGACTCATGCTGTTAATTATTACACTCTTATGTCATAGATTTTAAATCTAGTTTGTATTTACTCCTGATCATTACAGAAAAAACAAGGGAAACGCTTGTAACAGAATGCAATTTTCAGTTAGAGCCTCTTTTTCTTGACAGCACACTTGACCTTTGCTTTGTTCTCATGCCTTGCAGTACTTACCACGAGATGGGATATAATATGCTGTGCCATATTTGGTGGAGTCTTTTATCATATTGCAGAAACTGGAATCACAAACACTTGACTATAGACAACAAACTAACAAACTATAACAAAACAACAACAAATATACCTGAGAGCACAGTGAAGATGGCAGCGAAGGCATTGAGCTTGAGTCCATCAATGACGTTGCTGGAGTGGACCAGCTCTAAACACATGAGGCTGAAGCCCACCACCAGCAGAAGAATGTACAGCATCTCAGAAACCAGCGACAGCCACAGCATCCCTGTGAAATGGGCACATTCAATTACAATAACATCAAATATTAACATTTTAAATCATAGTGTCATTGAACAGTATATTTACAGTATTTCTAGATTTCATCCAACATCTCACTGGCTGTTGTTGACATGTCAAACTGGTAGGATGTGGAATTTCAACTGATCTTTGTTCAGTAACCATGATGCAGTCTACTCTAAATCATATTCGGCTTAACATTGAATCAAGCCAAGTATAATTGCATCTCCATTGATGTCCGCCGCTCATCTTCCTCGCTACTCAGTCACTTCACAGAGGGACAGGAAGCGAGCATTTCACAAATGACAGTGCCATCACAGCTGAAAATACTAAATGTTGACGCCAGATGCCCAAAATGAAAGTTAAGTACTTATTCAATTTGCAAAGTTACTGAAGTCGACCAAATATAATTCAATGTATTTACAGTACACGGTAATAATCTTCCTCCATTGCTCTAACCTAACCCAACTAGTGTTCATGTTTTGATATTATACCTTCATCAATGGGTACAATTATTTAGAAAATGTATTTTTAACTTGTTAGGGCTAGACTTCTAGTACTGTGCTGACATCTTAAAGATTGTGAAGTAAATTTAACAAATGTGATGCATTATTTTGGAAAGGATAAGTGCTTCTAGCCATTACAAGGATGCCTTGATCATACAATAAACCGGATTTACAGCACAACAATCTCTCTTCTCTCATTTCAAACCAGGCCTCAAGCACAATGGGTCAGACAGAATTACATTCAGAAAGTGGTTATCAACAGCATCAATCATTTCATGTTTCCTGTGAATATTTATTTTACTGTAGATTCTCTGGTTGTAGGAGAAAAGAGGGGACAAGTCTTGTAAACTTTAAACTCCACTAAACAGGTAGAAACTGTCTCATGCCCTCGACAAGTGGGATTGTTGGAAGAACTTTTGACCTTTGGACTTCCTGATGATGAGCAGTGGACACTCACCTTTCTCTGATGCAGGGGCCAAGTCAATGAAGCTTCGGCATCTCTCACCTACAGCAGAAAAACAACATATTATCACGACTTAGCACAGCACAGTAGCAGTGGCACCTATAGCCAATACCTTCTGCTGAATTCTCTATGCTGGACTTCAGAGATAAGTGACTGCTATGATCGTGGAAGAGTTTGCATGAGGCAAGGTCGGTTTAGGATTAACAAACAAAACTGAATACATAAATGCTTTTAGTACGGAACTGATACAAGCCTCGGTCCAATCCTAATCTGTATTTAATTCCCAATTTAGGTCCAGGTGTGGTTCACTGGATCTGCTCAGAGAGCGTATGTCCTCCCACCCAATGACCACACAGCAACACCAAATTCAGAGCTGAACGTTGAGTAAGAGGCAGATGTGTCAGAAATGCAGCTTTTTGGGCTTCTGAGTAAGTGTCCCCAGCTGGTGTGTTGGCAAGGCCGCTCAACATCTGGTTCTGGTTCTACTGAATTACAATTGATAGAATAGAATAGAGGTATCGTTCTGAAAAAGAAAGACGCACTGTTATAACAAAGCCGGACAAACCTTTAACACACTGTAACGAGAGCCTGTGTCAATTTAACAAACAGGATATAAAAATATTGACCCTTGACACGGCACATTCCTGCAGATGTGATGTGTTCCCTCTGTCACCAGTCGAGCCAAGCGTGTCGCTGGATTGGTTGTGAGTGGAACACTTTAATCAGGTAGAAGAAGGGTGGCAACAGCTGTTTTGAGGAAAAACTCATCAAGGCCTGTGTTACATAATCCTTATTAACTCAAGCTGTCTCAGACCCCCCCCTTCGTACAGCCACTTGATGAGATAGACATGTGCTGGCAATTCCTTCTTGAATAATCTCAGTGTGTTGTCAATTTCTAGTCTTGAGCACCGTACCAATACGTTTCATTAAAACAGCTATAAGATGATGCCAGAGTGGTGATAGATGCTGCAACAAGTCCTGATCAAGTTGCAGCAGACTCACCTCCAGAGAAGACTTTTTATGACCATTGACCCCCCCCCCCCCCACCCCCAAAACATATGCATATGTTACCTTTGAACCTTATTGTTCCCTTTAAGCCCTTGTTATTAAGTGACTACTCCAATGTGATGAAATTCCTTTTCCAAAAGGAAAAACCATTCGCTTTTTTCCTCTTCCATTTAGCTTAAGCTGTGAAGCAATCAAATTCTGCCACTACCAAGTGCTGTGCAGCCTCCCACTTCAAACCCCTGTCCGAGTACAGTACCCAGAATCAGAACCAGAACCAGATTTATTGCCATGTACGTTTACGCATACAAGGAATTTGTTTTGGTGCACGGGTGCCAACAATAGCATTAATATATACAGGGAAATAAAGTAAAAGTAGAGTATTTGCTGTACAAATGCTGAATCTGGAGTGTGACTATTCGTTTATGTTCACGTCTGTAACAACGGTTCATGTTAGAAAGTGTGAATGGTGAGTCACTGGTGGTGATGATGATGATGATCATGACAGTGATGATCTCTTCTGTAACAATCAAAACAAAAGATAATGAAATGGGAGGAGTGAGATTTTAAGGAAATATCCCATTTTAAATATTCCCCCAAAATAGTAATAATAGCCAAATATGATTTATGTATTTTGAATAGATTTGCAGATAGAATAAATCTGCATTTAGGCATCTTTTTATCGTTTCCTCATCTCAACGATTTCAAGTAGACACACGTGTCCCTTCACTCACTTAAAAGTTAAACATCTCAGCACCATAAATTACTGCACTTAAGGTTTTATTATGAGCAGTGAAATGCCTCCTTGAGCATCAAGAGGGTCTAGGTGAGGCGCACACACACACACACACACACACACACACACCTTCTCCTCTTACTTTCATCGTGGATATTTTCCTCGCACGAGACCCAGATGCCGGTGTGGAACTGCCGGAACAGGAACCTGTCGTCCCCGGTCTCCCAGCTGTACACCACTTTGTTCGGGTCCGTCTCGTTCACTCCGTAGTCTATGCACTGGTGTGTCCGCAGCTTGCTGCACTTTGGCTTGGGGACTCTCTGGGTCCCCACGCACCAGTAAGTCGTTATAAACGCAGTAATGGAGAAAAACAGGGCGAAGAAGTTCAAGCTAACCGACATAAGGGTCCTGCATCTGCGAGACGTCTTCATTGTCCGTGAGAGGGATGCAGCGGCGCGCGCAGGACCGAAAAGTTCATGGGTGCGGAGTGGAGTGGATGCGCGAACCTCCGGCTAATTTCCGAGCGCACCTGGTGAGGTACGGGCCCCATTCGGCTCACTGCGGTTACCAAACCCCTCCATTGACGCAAATGTTACAGAGAGCGCCTCCTCGCCGAGCTCAGCCGCGTGCCAGACTGTCACATTTACACCCATAGACCTTTTTGCTCCTTCACGCGCGGTGCCCCATGAGCGTTCCAGCCCATAGGATGTCACGTTGTCAAGGGATTTGACGCTCGCTTGCATCAAGTGTGGGATTTTCTTATGATGCGCCCCCCCCCTACCCCACCCCCCACCTCTCTCTCTCTGTCAACAGTATGCCTCTCCTCCGTCTATCGCTCACAAACGACTTGTCAACTGCAGGGCGATTATCAGTTACCACAAAACAAGTTACCACTTCAATTAAAAATATATCTGGAGGCAGATTTTGGAGAATCTTGCAAAATGTCAGAATTTAAAAAAAATAATGCTCAATTAGGATATTAAGTTCAAGGGATGCCTGCTCCTCTTATTTTTATAAAGTTGGGGAACTCATAAAAGAGATTTACGAAAGTAAGGAAACAGGAGATGCCTCCTAAATACTCATGTCTTTTAAACAAAGCTAAATCAGCTTCAGTCCACTCTTAATCAATGGGGCCAAGGACATATATCTGCAAATGTAAGTAACCAACAGCTTGAAACAAGGGGCATAGTCTAGCCTATACTGCACAAACTGCTGACTTTGAATGTGGAAAGTTCTTTCTTGAGTTTATACAATATGTTCTAATTTTTAAACTCCGATTTTGATTTGAGTCAATTCAACACTCTATTAGTTGTATTGGTTATTTAACAGGGACAATGCACAACACATGAATTGCACCAGATATAGCTAAAAGCTACTTTCCATCTACGGTGGCTGGACAGAGGCCTCCATAATGTGCAGGGTGATGAAGTAAAAGATAAGAGTTACAATTTTAAATCTCTCACAGTAGTTGTTTTTCTATTAGTCATTGCCTTCACTTCCATTAGTTATTTCTGTTTTCAGAGAAACTGATCTGTAATCTCTTGTTCAGAGGGAGCCCATGGAGAGGATGATGAGCTGCTGCTGCTGCTGCTGCTGCTGACCAGACTGGCGGTGGTCTGTTGAGCTCCACACACTGTGAGTAGCTGAGAGGACTCCACAAGACTAAGAGCCTGCAGTGAACGTCTTCCAGTGTAAACTCTGCTGGAGCACTGAGACAACACAAAAGTTGGCATTTCCAATACGTTTCCCATGAGTGCTGTGATTCCTCTGTGTGAGAATGAGCTAAAAATACAAATCGTTTGAGCCTCTGTGCAAACAGTTTACAACCCTGGAGTAAATGAGGCCAGCTAGGCCTGGCATCTCTGTTACCTCAGCAGCGTGCCTTCGTGTTCAGCCCCGGAGGCTAAGCTGCACTTCAACATGACTCTGAAAACTGACAAATCAGGCCAAGGCACTCCACTTAAGTGCCCCAAATACTGCTGAACAAGCTGCTGGTGATACTGTGGGTAATTACCACCTTGGCTTGGTCTTGTACATAAAGGTGATCAAGGGGTGAGGGGCACATTGGCTCTTGTAGTTACACAGGATTAAACCTCCCACTTCAAATACAACTTGCTCTATATTATACAGATTTATAGGCACAAAAATATATATATTATGGACGTCAATGAAATGGTTTGGGAATGGTTGAAAATATTCCAGGAGAAGACCAACCGAAATCCCCGCTTTGTGAGTAAACCCTTCTACACATCTCAAAGCTTCAAAAACGTCCTCTGTGTTCTTAAATCACCCAGTGGTTTGTGTCAACAGCTGACAAGAGTCTTATTGAATATCAGCATCAAATAGGAAGTCAGAATAATCGGCTACAGTCTGGTAAACACTGCTGATGACGTCCACGTGGATGGTGATAGGCTGTCTCTTGAATTTGTGGCAATAACAAGAAGTTAATCCCTGCTGCTAAATCCTTTGCTGCAGTGAATGTTCACACATCCACCAGGAAAAGAATTCAGTTTGTGACATTTCAGAAGAGGCAGTTCTACTATGTACACAGAGGACACTACATGGGGACAGATTTAATGAATCTGAAGAGTTTAGACACAAAATGACTGTTTCTTGGAATTCTTTAGATCCTCATATACTAAGAAACGTGCTGAAATTATTAAAAAGAGGTCACAAAAAAAGAAGTCATGATGGTTCAAGCTCTCTGGCCAAATTATTGGCTGGTTTAGATCTTACCTGTCAATGGACTGAGACATCATGATGTATCTAAACGCAACACCCCTGGCTAAGAATCTAGGGGTAATGTTTGAATGTCAATTTTATTTTGACATGAGGAATACCACTAAAATAGTTTTCTACCACTTACATTGGCATTTAACTTGACATGTAACAACTTTGTAACACTGAAACACACAGGTCTTTCTAATAATTTGACCTTATATCTACAGCTGACATCAAGCACTGAAGCCAGGATCCTTACTGAAACTGAGCCACATATCACCTCTATTCTCAACTCTCATCATTAGCTGCCAAGCTGTCAAGCAGCTATATTCAATATTTTTAGAATAATATTGGATCAAATGTGTAATGTGAGAGCATTTGCTCGTAGTGACAAACCAACAGATAATTATCAACATCTCTGCAGTTTCCCTTACCTCTGCGGAGCTTATTGCTTCATTCAACTCATTGTTTTGGTTTTCTGACTTCCAATTTCACTGGTTTTGGTTGGTCATTTTTAGTAGTAAAACCGGCAGATGTTTTCAAAGAAAGAAGTGAAGAAAGTCGAATATGTAATAGCTAAAGAGCCAGATACACCCCTCAGGAGTTGGTGGAGACCAAAACACAACTAAAGAGAGAATATTCAACTCAAGAGCCCGGTATGTTTCTTCAGAACTACTTGTTGGATGGTCAGATAGCTCCTCCCCCCACACCTTTCATTGGCCAACTGTGCAGAGGTCAGAAAGGAGGCAGGGTTTGAACAGTCAAGCTCTCTTTTTTTATTAACTATTAATTAACTATAGATTAATTATTATTAACTGTAGTTGTCACATTGTGGGCACAGTGGCTGCTGCTCAGGAAAGGTTACATAGTCTTGCTTTAAATAATTCACTTTACACACACTTTCCTTCACACTTTGTTTCCCTACAAGATCACTGTGTTCCACCTGTTCCTCACTCCAGGACTAAAGTCTAAGGTAATGCTGCATTTAGTTCCTCCCCAGAGATTTGAGTGTGTGTTCTGTGAACTTAAAACACACATTTTCAAATGAGTGCTTACTTGGTTATGAAATGTTGAAAACTATATATACAATTTACCCACAATACCATTTTTTGTTCTTTGTTTTTTTCTGTTATATTTTGTTTAAATAGTTTGTACTTGTCCATGTTTATTTTTAACTGCATTAAATTCTATGAAAACTACATATTATTATTATTATTATTATTAAAGAGGATGGTCCTTTGGAGTTTCATTTCATATTGGACACAGATGTGTCTGCAGCTTTCTTGGATTTACATTTTTAATGGAAACATTTTTCATACAATTCTTATGATTTATTTATTTATTATGATATACTTTGCTATAATTACTGACTGTGAATATCTGATAATGTGTACACTCTGCACTTGTATAATTTGTCGTAAGAGACAGCATCGGGTTGATTAGAAACTGGAGACAACTTGTTTTGGAAACTAAGAACAGTCCGACCTGTGTTCTTATCCCAGGGTGAGAACACTCAGCTAGACAAGACTGAGGAATAGAGTTGACTTGATATCTTTTCTTTTGCTGCTATGTATTTATAAGTGTGTGACTACGACGGCCCTTCGGTGTCAAATGCTTCATATGCTCTTGGTGTATGATCTCTGTCCTTTCAGCTGAAATAGAGTTAGGCTCTTTGGAGTTGGATTTCTTTCTTTTTGTCTTATTGTTTGCCTTTTATTTGCTTTAGTAGTTGCTTTATTAAAACTATCAAAAGACAATTTGTTGGATCATCATTTATTTGCTAAATTCTCCAAGGGAAATAAGGAAGATTTCCACCACAAGACTTATGTTTAAGCTCCTATAATCCACATCGCCGACAGGAACAGACCTATTCTATATAATGGTATGAATCATCTGACTACAGTATCCTGTCAATCATAGTTATATATGCTATGACATGTTCTGTATAGAAATCTTACATAAGTTATCTGGGACAGAAGTCTGAATGGATTTATCTGGCTGCTGTACTAGAACTGATCTGTTAGGATTTGATAGGAGATAATAAGATGACACATTTCCCTCCAGCTTTACCTAAGCCTGGAAATGGCATGGACATGATCATAATGAATGATCACCGGAGACAAATAAAAAATACTGCTTTGAGAAATTTTTATGTTCTTTGTTCCTCTGAACGTCATTGAACATGCGCAGCTGCAGCCTTTGCACGTGTCAAGATGGCCAAGCATATAGACACAGATTAAATTGAAGACGATGATTATTTTCCCTTTATGAGATCGTTTCATATTCATGTACAGGGTGACATCAGACCACACGCAACTGCCCTGATCTAAACTGAAAAATTAATGGCATTAAAAGCTTTGGGTATTGTGCAAGAGTATCCATGTCAAAAAAGATTAAGAGCCAGTGAATTGCATCTTTGAATACCTTGGGAGCATATGTGGCTTCAGAGTGCAACATTGTAAGGGCCTAAGCTCCTGATAGACAGACTTCATTTGTGTTTCAGTGGCAACTTCCGCTTAAAGCTGCTAAGAGTAGAATTTGCCTCTAAACAGATAGCCTCCAAGGATTAGTCTTCATAATCTGCCGTTCACTGATCCTCGAAATCATACTGTCTAGGGGCTCTGAAATCAGCTTACAGTAGTACAGACAGTAGTTGGTGTGTGAGTGGTTTTATGATTGGGATGGCGTGCTGTGCGGTCTTTATGTACAGTAGCATCGAATGAGAAAAAGTCAATTGTTTACGGAGAATATTGCTTCCAATCTGCACAGCAGATGTGTCTAACTTATTGTAGAAACATGCTGTGTCGCATTCTCTGTCAAACTGTCAATCAAATGTACAATGGCCTACAAATGTCTTGTGCATGGGACGTACATGCTGGTGCAAGGACAGACAACACAGACAGAACCTGTGTACTGCTGACAGGCCTTTATATGGATAGCATTAAGAATGCAGACAGGATCTACATCAAACAACTGTCCCTTTCATACAGTCTATTAAAGTTAGATTACAAAGACACTTGGGCAGTCATCGGGTGCAAAAATACCAGATGGTGAACGAGACGGGATGAGAAGACTAAACTATACAGTGCCCTATAAATCAAAATTAAAAATAGATCTAAATGTTCGTCATTGAAAACTGAGTGCGTGAAGTTGATGTGATTGACTTCCGTTCCTCAGAACATTAATCCTCATTATTCTGACAGAATTTTCTTGGAAAACACTTTAAGTATAATCCACGTTGGATTTTTATCTTTGTGTCATTGTCAAATAAACTGTGATTAACAAGCCATCAATGTGAAGACCGATTAGCCCTGTGAACATTTCTTAACCAGCATTAGAGGTACCATTATAATTTATTAATGAGAACATTCTAGGCATTTCATCTTTAGCTATAGACAAAGCAAACAAATATAGGCATCCTATTAAACCAAGTTTGATGCAGTAGATACACATTTTAGGACAAACAAACCAACAAAAAGAAAACAAAAAAAAGACATTATTAGTCTAATCATTCTCCATGTCAGAGGTAACATCAAATTTAAAAGAGAAATAGAGCATTTAATATTGCTTACATGAGGACAATCTGGTTCTGGAGTTGTGGGTAGTTAGAAAATTAGCACAAATGTCACTTGTTTTCTTATTAGGGATGTGCCATTTCCCCCCTTTTTGTGTTCCTTTTGCAGCATGGAAATGTCACATATGAGTCCAGAAAGAGCACAGTAATTAAGCAAGCACATATAGTAGACACTCTGGGATTGGCTCCTTTACAGAAACAGGAGAAATGTTAATGGATCCCTATATCAGAACGGGAATGTTGGATCACTCCTTCTCTCTTTGTGATGGAATCGAGACTTCTACGCAGAGCTGGAAACAGCCAGTTTCTTCAAGTGGTCCATGAAGACCTGCAGGCTGACATCATCGGTGAGGATCGGAGCTCCTGTCTCCTGCACATGGACGTGAAGAGGAATAATGGTTGAGTGACTGACTCACTTTACGGACAGATGTTTACATGACATAACTTTAATGAACAAACACATTCATCGCCAAGATTATCTTATGCAAGACCCTGTTCTCTCGGTAATCTCATTCTCAGATTGCCACAGATGTATGCAGTGTTTATATGCTGCCGGTTAGGGTTCAGCTCTTCGTTGACTGGGAAAATAAAAGATTAATGCTATTTTCAGCTTTCAATCTTCCCTACTAAGTGTGTTGAATTGAAAGTAAAAGAACATTTCCCAAAAAGGGAATAATAAAGTTATTTTCTCTTCTTTCTCTCTCTCCCCTTCTTCTAGAATCAGAGGTTGGCCAATTCAAGACCTGTGCATAACTATATCTAGTTATTTTTGTCATATACATATGTGGTTATGAAAGCAAAAAAAAAAAAACAACAACTATTTTTAATAATTTGAAATTAAGTATTTACCAAGATGCCATTTTCCACAGTTTTGACAACCATGGTCTGTTTCCACTTTGGGTGAAGAATTTGACCTCTGTAAGCAATCTATTTTCAAGTATAAAGCAGCAGAGCACAGTTGTAGCTTATAATACCGTACCTGTCCCCAGGCGTAGAGGTTGTTGTGGGTCTGTGATGGGTTGACCTTGGAGAGCAGGAAGCGAGCCTGTGAGCCTCCGTGCTCGGTGTCGACGTAGCGCGGCATGGGGAATCGCGTCTGCAGGATCTCCTGGGCGTCATCCAGTGGAGCCTGCAGCAGCTGCTTGAAGTTCTCATACTCAGTCATTTCCTGGTAGCCTGCCTTTCGCCACTGGGCTATGGTCTGGAAATAAAAAGGAAAAATGAGAGCATTAAGAAAAGCCTGCTGCATCACTAAGTGTGCCGTCATGCCCTGGAAAGATATTAAGAAGATGAACAACAGATGGAGATTTTTGGAACCAAAATTCTCTCATGGGGTTTAAACAAGTCTTAGTCTGGGATTCTCCGTCTCACCTCTCCATGGTAGATAACCAGCTGGAAGAACGTATCCATCAGCAGGATCCTATCTGGCAGGATACTGCTGCTGTCCAGGAGAACGGGCTGTGAAGAACAGACAGATCCAAGAAACAGTTTGAAACAACTCACCAAATACATCGATACTGAAACATTTCTTATGAAGACATTCTGAAGCTTCTAGGTAAGACCGGATGCTCCTCCAGCATTGATAATAAATGGTTGTGGAGGGTCTGAGGCTGACCTCTGGTGGTCCATAGAAGGAGTAGGAGTAGAGGATGGGCTGGATCATGATCAGGGACTGGGTCAGGTCCTGCCTGACAAAGTGGTGCCTGTAATAGGACGACTCATCCGGGCTGTTGTTGAACACCTGCAGGAATGGTGACCTCCGCAGGTGGAACATAAACTGCAGGTGGAGGAGAAGAGGGGAAAAAGTTATTTAAATGAATGAATCATTATTGTATAATCAAAAAAGTTTTTTAAAAAGCATACATTCCCAATGCAGATCAATTACAACGGGGACAGTGTTGTAATTAGAACTTATAAAGTCACACAAAATCGAATTGATAAAGATTGAAAGATTCACATGCATGTCCACTAGGAGGCAGGTTTACCTGTGGGTAGAGGGACAGAGACTCTGACAGTTTGAAGGATGTAGGATCATCTTTATTGAATTGGCCAAACTTCTGACACTGAAACCGAGGGAGACAAAACACTGTTAAAACATTAAACGTATCATGGAATAAACCTTACATAACCCGGCACGTCTTACAGGACTACCACTATACACGAACAATCACCGAATTACGTTTGCTGCTTTTTATATATTGCACAATCCTAACAATGCCAACTATGCATTTGTTGTTCTTGTCGCCACAAAGCGTTAAGTGTGATTCTCACCAGGCGGATGAGCTGCCTGTCAAGCCAACGCAGGACATCTGGTCCCTCCTCCGACTCCGCTCTGAAGACTCCCAGGCGAGCCATGAGCACCGCGGCTGCTTCCTGGTCGAAGGACGACTCGATGTGCTGAATTTGGGACTGCGCATCTGCCCAGCTGGCGGGGGAAGAGAAAAAAGGAGAAGGAGGGAGGGAGGAGAACAGGTGTGAATGATGCAGACAGGTGTTTGAGGGCGTCGACGCATGTTGGAGGAGTGTAAACATTCTTTCTAGTGACGCAAATCTTGACTCAAGCTGTCACTTTCTTGCCAAAACGCCAAGCTCATTATTTTCACTAACTACACTTAAACGTGCATGCACTGAATATTCAGTCTTTTTTGCAAAATAACCTAGCTTGTGTAAATAATTATATTTCATGTTGACGTGGAATAAAGTCTGAGGTACAGTCTTGCCTGTCACGACTCACTAAACAGTGTCTATACCATAAATTTAAGTCTTACTTTCTGGCGACGGTAGTGACCCGTATCCTCCTCTGTGTGTTTGAGTGCTGGTACTGGGTTACAAACTGGATCACCCCTCGGCCACCCTGGGGGACTGGTGCATTGTGCTACACACACACACACACACACACACACACACACACACACACACACACACACACAAACACACACACACACACACAGAACAGCAGACAGTAAGACTACTTTCTCACTCCCTTCTCTCATTGCATGAGTCCAACAAATAGC
>JAVQJD010014111.1:0-14340 GCA_036023655.1 Nannoperca australis
TCCTGTTTTATTTTGGTAGTCTGTGTGCTTGTGTTCGTGTTTTCTTGTGCCTTCCTGTCTTTGTCTGGTTCCCTCCTTGGTTTGATTGCACTCACCTGTGTCTCGTCACTCACCTGTGTCTGATCCCCTCGTTTGCCTTCTTTATATATAGCGGTCTCTTCCCTTTGCCTCTTGTCTGTTCATTGTGGTTGTGCGTTTGAGTATGTTGGTGTCATTTTGGTTCTTCCTGTTTATCTTATGCCTGTTCTCCTGGTCACCTCATCACATGTAAGTTATCTTTAAATCTGCAATAAATTCCATTCACACCATCTGGTCTGCGTTTGGGTCCTTCTCCTGCTGTCTGATGGCAAGTCATGACAGACCTCGCTGTTTCCTGTCATCTCTCTTCTATTAACTCTGTAATAAAAGGTATTAAGTGCCCTAAAAAAAGATGCTCCTCATAAATCTCATGAACAAAAATATAAACGCAACACTGTTTTTGCTCAAATTTTACATGAGCTATACTCAAAGAGCTAAAACTTTTCTATGTACACAAAAGACCTATTTCTTTCAAATATTGTTCACAAAATTGTCTAAATTCATGTTAGTGAGAACTCCTTTGCCGAGATAATCCATCCACCTCACGGGTGTGGAATATCAAGATGCTGATCAGACCACAATAAAAGGCCACACTAAAATGTGCAGTTTCATCACACAGCACGTTGCCACAGATGTTGCAAGTTTTGAGGGAGCGTGCAATTGGCATGCTGACTGCAGGAATGTCCACCAGAGCTGTTGCTCGTGAATTGAATGTTCATTTCTCTACCATAAGCTGTCTCCAAAGGCATTTCAGAGAATTTGGCAGTACATCCAACCGGCCTCACAACCACAGACCACGTGTAACCACACCAGCCCAGGACCTCCTCATCCAGCATCTTCACCTCCAAGATCGTCTGATACCAGCCCCCCGGACAGCAGCTGCAACAATCGCTTTACATAACCAAAGAATTTCTGCACAAACTGTTGGAAAACGTCTCAGGGAAGCTCATCTGCATGCTCGTCGTCCTCATCGGGGTCTCGACCTGACTGCAGTTCTTCATCGTAACCGACTTGAATGGGCAAATGCTCACATTGGATGGCGTCTGGCACTTTGGAGAGGTGTTCTTCACGGATGAATCCCGGTTTTCACTGTACAGGGCAGATGGCAGACATCGTGTATGGTATCGTGTGGGTGAGCGGTTTGCATTCAGACTGTGTGTGGAAAAACCACAGCCCCCTCATTCCTCTCAATGAAACCACTGCATTGGCACAGTGGGGTTGCTAATGCAGAGGGCTCTCACAATAAAAAGCAGGGCTTTTATCTGACAAAAAAAGTTAAGGCTGGCTTACCTTCTGCCACAATGCAACATCATCTGTCAAGTCCCTGCATTGTCCAATTACATATACATTCCAGGTAGATTTCATACTTTAAAGAGTGGTATGATTTGCGAGGTGGATTAAATAATAGGTCATTTTGATAACCTTTCAGTTTCATAACACTTTCCTCTTAATCATATTAAACGCTAGTATCAAATGACAAATCAAAATTTCTTTTTTTTGTCTTCATATCCCCTTTTTGAAATCCGCTTTGTGCAGGTACTATAGATGAAAGGGGTCATCTGAGGTCTAATAGACACAGTATTGGAAGGCATGAGTTGGATTACACAGCAAAAGGAGAGACTAAGAGACAATAAGCGTTGCAAGGAGAGCATAATAAGCCCAGAGCAGAGAGTCTCTTTGGGTGGGCCTGGGGAGGCACTGCGATTTAAATCACTGCTGTTTGACTGATGTTATACACAGCCACTCTCAAAAGCCTGAGCCTCGAGGATGTTTAGATGAGCAGCAGCAGTCATAATGTACCGAGTTATGCTCTCGGTGTTTTATGGTTTTGTTAAGAGCAACCTCTCCTGAAAGAACAATTAACTCCCCTTTTCTCATACTCTTCATGTAGGTTACTATCAGCGAAATCACAATAATTTAAGTGTATCTCACGATACACCCTCCACTTATTCTTTGCTATAATAGTATTCATACACAACAAAATATTCAGTCAATTTCACCATGTTATATGAAGGTGGGAGTGAAATGAAACACCTCTTGGCTGTAGGTCATGGTAATCATGACAATGCTGAGTGGCTGCTTTGCTGTTCAATGCTGTGAATGGCTGTGTCCTTGAGCTCAGCTGATCCAGTGAACATGCATTAGTTACATGATGTTAAAAGCCTGTTAAGAGCTTTTCTTATGTCTTGTGCTTTAGTCATGTTGCAAAACTTTCTGTCCACTTTGAGACAAACATCTCAAACAATCAACTTTTAATATCAGAAAAAGGACAGGACTGGTGGATCTTATCCTGCAAGTAATTTGTCCCTACACATTTTTTGGGGCTAGTAGCTGGAGAAGGAGGCTGAATTCAGAGAAAAACAAGAATCAAGTCTACTGTGCTCCACCCAGAGCTTAAATGGCACATTTAAACATAAATGCCTCAGAAACAGTTTCTTTTCCTCTTACTTTCCCTGTCACTCACATACAGACACATTGATACAGACATCAAATACATACACGAATGCACTCCCCAGGTGATACCTCCGGCTCTGCCTAATGTGTGGCATGAGGTATTGCTTCTAGGTAAGGCTGGAGAGGTTGGAAAGGGAGAGATGGGGGTATCTGGGGTGTGAAAGCGCGAGGGAGAGACCCCAGGGAAAAAAAGAGTCCTGTAGTTGTGTGGCTTGTATGTGGTGTTGTGTTTGGTGCCAGTAAACCAAGGAGCTTCCTCGTCTTAATACCTAATTTAGTACTTGTTATCATTATGATTCTGTTTTATACTGTGGACAATGCTGAAGCAGAAATAGACCAGGGGTAGAAAGGGGTAGTAGTCATAGTAGTCTTTGAATAACATGTCACCCTCCCTTTTTCCTTCTGTCTAATTTTACTCGAATCCCGCACACTTCTTGAACCTAAGCGTCCTAAGATAGAAAGGCAGCTTCATTTAGATCCAGCAGAAACCTGATCTGTGTATCAGCACAGGTCTGGCCCAGATCTGTGGAGGAAAATGTCAGAACTTGAGTGGCAGGGATTAGTGAAGCTAGTTTGAAGGAATGCTACTGCACATGCCATCCATCCGGGATGCAGGTTTACTACAGCTAAAGGTACAGAGTGGAGAGGAGCACACCGTAACTGATATGAGGACAGAACAGTCAAGTAAATTAGATTTAAACACAGTGCAATCTAGCAAAGAAAACCCACAGACTACAATTTTACATGTACATTAGTTCACCACTAGGGAAAGCATCAGCTATGTTCCTTGAAAGTCTTTAGAATAGTTCTTGTGAGACTATTTGGTTGAGGGTCACTAGTATTGTCTACATTTTTTAAACATTATCCTTAAGACTACATAAAGGGCAACTTTGTCCACAGTATGTCTCCTCAAAACCCTCACACTGAGCCCAAAATCACTGCACCCCATTCTGACACTCACCTTTTAAACATGGCTGTGTTTACACAGTGAGGTGATGCATTTTGGGGCCGCTGTGACCTCATGGTCTAAGACAGCTGCTGGTACGATAATGAGGAAAAACCCCTAGCGACGTGCACACACACACACATCACAGACAGAGAGAGAAAAAGGTTTTCTGGGAGGGGGAAATATCCTCATAATGCATTACAGTGTACATGCATGTGCATGCATTGTTCTTTTTGCCACTGGACTGTTGGCAGGACTCACGTGTAGTGTTGTGATTTTGCCTGCCACAAATTCCTATTTTTATACCTACAACCTTCCTTAAATCCTTAATTTATTGATAAAACTGACCACCAGTGCAGAGACCCAGGTTTATTTCCCCTGTAAAAGTACAAACAATGCAACAGTGACTTGTAGTGGTTGGCCAAGGCACCTGGTCACTGAGTGGTTGGGCGATTTCGATCTACCCACATGTAATGCTGTCCTGGTGAAGAGAAGTAGCTGACAACTCTATTGTAAGAGGCATTTTGGAGTCTACATCCAACCCTGGTCAACAGGTGGACTAACAACGATGCGGGGCCATGTTACACATTGGTTATTGTACACAGTATCCCAGCTTGTATGGCAGTAAAGATGTACCTGTATCTTAAGCCATGTCCTACTCAATGATCACTTTAAAAACAAAGCTCTTGAACTATGCTGAATATCCAGCGACTCATGGGAATAACACATCTTAAGATCAGGATCAAATCTATGCATAACATGTGGCTCATTCCTTGAAAAGGTTTAACACCAAATTGACAGAAGTTTTACAAGGGTCCTTCTTGTTAAAATGGCTATTAGAGTCCTGGCCAGGTTGTCCTGCAAGACATCATCAAACTGGCTATCTATTGCACATCATTGCATATTGTGATTGGGTGCAGATACACATAAAGTCCATGTAGTTAACACCAGTGTTAAGATGTTGCAGATGTTGATCGTGTGTTGTCAGATCTGTGCCGGAGCCACAGCTGGCTACTCAGTTTGGAGTTGCAACACTATTACTGTAATAGAAAGAAAGACACAAATTTAACTTGGAGACTCATTCTATACAGCAACTTTTTATACCTGCATAAATCACAACTTTAACCAATAAGTAATGTATGGAGCCGTTTACGTTTTATTAATAGGCAAATCAGTACTACGGTACATGTATATGCATGCGCCGCTTGTACTGTGAGTGTTTTCCACACATAATGCATTCCCAGAACAGAAAGTAATATTTTTGCCCTATAAGACCAAGACCATGTATTTATGTGATAGGATAAACTTTAAGATGTCAATCAACAAAATGCTGTTCCTGTAAAACCATTAATAAAAAGAAGTCTATTTAAAGTATAATCTGTACATTCAGAAAAAAGATCCTAACTTGGTCCCACTGTGCTGTAATTGTGTTAGCATGACATGTCTTCTTCCTTTAGGCCTACTTCTAATCCCTCAAACACTAATACAGCATTAGCACTTTACAGCAAGAGTTTTTACAGTTTTTTGTGAGATGTGAGCCACGGCTGAAGATTGCCTAAATGTTATAAATGTGTAGATTGCTCCCTCTGGTGGGGTGATTAGTCTCTGTTACGATGAAATTTGTGAAGCTAAACAACTCAGAGCCAGTTTTAAGGCTGTAGTGTTTTAGGCGCAGATGTGGCGTATTCTGCCCCAAACACATGCTGCAGACGCACCAGGCTGGAGTTTGCATGTCATTTGTGCGGGTGCACAAGGTGCAAGGTGCGCCTCTCTCCTCGTTGCATTTGCATTTAAGGGAGGATCCCGAAAATATTATATGTGGTAAATAGTATAATAAGCTCCACTGAGCCTAACAATCACGCCAAGCGGCCACACGACGCTGGTTATCAACTCGCTAAACCAGGGGTTTCCCCAATCTAGCCATAAAAAGGGCGGTGTTTGCAGCATGTGGCCAAAATGACAAGTCTACTGGCAGCAGGGCAGCATACCTTACCTGCGAAGAGTCAACTAATATCAGAGAAATACGAAGAAGTTCCACATCATCCAGACTAAAGGTCACACCGCTGCAGCTGCTGAATGCAGGAAAGACAGCTGGCAAGAATATCGCTGACTGTGTGAATGCGCAAATTAACCGGCTGATAATTTCACTGCCCGGTCAGTAGCCTAGTGTTACATTCAATAAACGTGTCGTTTAGATGTATTCTTATGGCGTGTATGACAATTTTAGCCTGGTTATTTCCGCTGCTGTGTTAAAAGGATTTGGGAGCAAACATAAATATAAAAACACAATTTAGCAGTAAATAGGCAGCATTCATATCTTATAAGTATAAGGGTTTTGTGCTTCAGTTAGTCTCCTTAGTTGTAGGATGATATTGGTATAAAAAAGCCCAATGAAATGGCTTTGACTTTGCTTGCAAGAAGTTGATACAGATAAGGCAGTCCCTCCTATAAGAAACTATCTCATATAAAAAGCTTTCTGCTGAAGATCCACACCAGGAACTTCACTTATTTTCTATTGATGATGCAATTTTCCAAGATAATTGATTGGTCAGTAAGCGGTGCTTTTATAGGGCTGATCTGTTATCTCCAACATTACCTGCTCTGGAGCAGGTTAGGCGTGCAGCATAAGTTACCATGGTGATTTACCTTAGTAAGAAGTGAACTACCATCGTAGTAGCCTACTGAAAACCCAGAGTTAAACCCGAAGATACCTCCCTAACCTGAAATCACGCTTTGTAGTACAGGCCTCAGGAGCTGACAGCACAGAGCTGTTGCCTTAAATCAGATGCTGAATACACACAAGATTGCGGCCACAATTTACTTAGTAAGCTGTTACATAATATTCCATCCCAAGCATCTTCAATTGGCAAACGTGGTTATTGTGAACAGATGTAAAAAGTATAGTGGAAGAATAGCTCAGGGTTTAGTCAACTGACGACCCAGTGGACATGGGTGTTTTCAGTTATTTTTGTTGATTAGACCTGCTCAGTTTAAAGTTACTTGAGGTAACCAAACCAAAAATTTTTTTCCTAGCCTAAGACATACAATAAAACTAAAGTCAGGGAGATGTCAGTAGGCCTTTTTTCACAGAAGACATTTATCTGCTTCTGTCTCCGGGTGCTGATACTGTGCACGCTGGCTGCTGGGACACTTAAACAGAGCCCTCGTTATTGTTATTAGTAACACCTGTGCTTAAAAAGGCCTGCTATAGGCCCACATCCTGATGACTAATTGGGCAACAAATTGAAAACACCTGTGTGTGTAGACCATGAATGTGCAGGGTCTTTAAAAAGAATTCATGCCAAATATTTAAGGATGTTGACTTAAGTTGCGTTTCATTTAGTTTTTATTTTTCCCTATTTATTTATTTTAAAGAGCATCACTTGGAAATAGTAACAACAAAGTGAGACGTGTATATTTTTATAGGTACAGTATATATATATATATATATATATATATATGTATGTATATGCACATTTTGTGTATGTATGTATTGACTGATTTTGTAACTGTGACTGCATCTTCATTATCTTTTTGACAAGACACTGAAATGCATTCATATTTTGTAGAGATAGTGACTGAACCTATCTGGTAAACTGTTGTTTTCTGTGAACAATTTTACATAATGTTGGGAGACTGTGTCATAGCTTGATCACTGTGTCTGCACATCTGATGTACATGCCCGTATTAATATAGACATCTATTACAGGATAGCTGCTATAGATCATATAACTTGTGTTATGAATGTGGATATTAAAACCACTTTTGTTATAATTTGCTTAAGATAACAATATAAAAAATGAAGGCTTAATTGGTCTGGTCTAAGTGAACTAAAGAGCCTATAAGTTATGTATGTATAATGTAAAAAGTTAACATATTAGTAACTATTATAATAATTATTATTATAATTATAACTTTGCCTTTTACACCATTATGTAATATTTTAGTGCAGAAAGTAAGCCCTTTTATGAATGTAAAAACAAAGTGCAATCTGGCTGTAATGAATACCGCTGATCTGCAAAGCAGGACTTTTATAGATTGATGGTGGGCGTTAGCTATAAGAGGAAGCATGGAAAGAAAACATGAATGACAGTAATAATATTTAGAACCAATAATGCCCTTTTCTTCTCCATGGATCTGGAAATATTGTTAACTAATTGATTTACTGATTGGTTAAAAACCAATGATTACAACAATAAATGCAAACAACAAACACATTTGAGGGGGAAAGTCTGTTGATTTCATAGCAAAACTTTAAAAGAGACGCAGCAAAAAAAAGAGAGGAGACTGAGACAGTGTCCACCAAAGCCACCCTCCCCTCTTTTAATAGACAACTAATGGAGAAAAATGAATGATGAATCCTAATGAAAAATGGGGGATGGGGGAGGAGGGGGTATGTTTCCAACCATCCATGTCATATAATTTTGACTGTGATGAATTAAAGAAAATTATTGCAAAGTAAACTGTGTATTCATTGCAGGAGGTATCATTTATCACCTCCTGACCTGTCAGACTACTTAATCAATTAATGCCCATGCATTAATCCATCTTCAGTCTTACCATAGAGCCAACACAGGATGTCAAATGGAAGTGGTGATTCATCACAGGCTGACCATTTGAGAAATAAATACTGTCTCTGTATAGACGACATGCTAAACTTTGTTTGTACAAATACAATAACTAAAAAATAATTCTCGTTGTCCCATATTTTAATGACTACAAAGGCTACATTAAAGGAAACATACATGTATACATTTTTAAAGACGATAACATCATATTTTGTATTGTTTTTTTCTGTTTTCGTTCTTTACTTTCCAAAAATACCAGATTTCATAATTTGAAGATTTTTGAAACCTCAAACATTTGCACAACTCACTAACATGCCCACTATATATTATTTGGCAGAAATGTAATGTGCTACATTCACATAAAGATGTTGTGGAAAGTGGAAACGCTAGTCCTCAGTTTGCAGAATACAATCGCCACAAGATTATTTCACCTCATCTTCAAACTAGGTACTGAAGAATCGTCAACAACCTTCCTTAAGTAACAAAAGCAATGACTTTATACAGAAGAATAGAAATGCCCACAGTCAAGAGCAGCACATTGCGTGTTTATTTAAACTAAAACGTACAAAATCAATTTATTATCTATGCATGATGATCCGCCTGTCATGTGCATTGCTGTAAAGCACCTTAAATACACCAAATAAAGTTACAATGCTGTGCAGCTTTACAATTTTCAATCGTGGTGTATTGGCAACGAGTCTTGAAATGTCACCAATTTCAATGTTTTGCGTTAACTTTATGTTTGGTTTATCGATTTTCCCATGGAACCGGAATGCATCATGCGACCAAATCAGCTGATGTAGAAAAAAAGAGAAGCAGCGGGCAGCCGCCTTCTCGTGTGACGCATGGCTCACGCTACGGTACGCCATTTGTGTCTAGCAGCAAAAAGCGCGGACAGTGGAAATAGTCGTATAATAAGAGGTAAGTTTAATTGTGGTTGGACTGTATTGTCTAATTATTACTCGAATTGCTTTTACTGAAACGATAGAAGTCTCTCTGTGCTGTTTTCAAGCACTGATTTGGGCATATAGTTCACTGTTTCAGAGGTCGGAGTTAGCCTCCTTTTTGGGCCTCTGTGCTGCCGTCGTTTTCTAAGCTATGGAGCGATGTAGACCCGCCTTAGTCCCGCTGTGATTGGATCACACAACTGATGTAGCAATTTAATTGGACGCGCTCTGCGTATCTTAAAATACAGTTTGGAAACAGGTCGCTTATTAGCATGTTAGCCACTGTAGACCGCAGTAGTATTTACAACAACTTAACCTGATTTGTGTACTGGCGCAAAAGTCGTTAACGCCATGAAAGCAGTTTTCATGGATTATTTTACACTGCAAGACTGGATGTTTTCCGTCGCTGCTGCAAAATCCAACGTGCAGACTAAAATCTGTTCGGCTAACTTGATAATACTTTTTAAGCTAGTATCGGATGTTTGGTAGCGAAACCGCTGGAAATTCACCTAGACAGTTAACTTAACAAGTCGGCAATGTAACGTCAGGAACATTATGTTCAAAGTCGAGTTGTACCAGAAGCAGACATAGCATTCGTTGATCATCATTGAATGCGGTCTCAACCGTCACCCTTGCCTTTTCCCCAGTTACAATACCTTGTCCGCTATGTAGAGGGGGCGTAATACCGAGTTCGACACGAATTAAGACCCCTAATGATTCACAAACCACTCTTCGTGTTAGCGTACAATCAACTTAATGTTAGCAACCACATTAACACATTACTGTAAATTCTAACTGGATATGGTGTGCATTCTGTAATCCTGTAGTCGTGTTCAACCAAAATACACGGTGGATGGCGGTAGCGAGCGCAGTGAACTCATTCTTAAAGTTCGTCTTGCTTGAAAAATAGTGCTCGTTGGTTGACATTGATCCCCCCTCCCCACACACACCTTTATGATTACTACTTTTCCATGTGCGAGTACAAGTAGTGTTGAGATTTAACAGAAACAGGGCATGACCCAATACACACACGTATATCTAGGTAAGGGACAGTATCCAGTATTGATTTCACTCAAATCATTACCAACTATAAAGGACAAAATCTATATTAAAGGTATATCAAAATATCTTTTAACGCATACATGGATTGTGGAAAATGTGTTAAAACACAATGTTTATTTCTCAAGATGTCCCCTATATTTTACACAACCACGTATTATATGGTGGTTGTGAAAGTTGTCACAACAACCATTGAGAAACACATTCATCAGTTTGAGTACACGTGTTAAAAAGAAACATGATGCTAATATAGAACATGGAAGCAAATAGAGAAGCCCTTCTTAAGTTGCAGTGTATTGAGCCTTGGAGTCTTGACCACAATACAATTACATTGCATCTTTGCCACAAAAAAGGACACGTTAAGATTGTTGCAACTGTGAGAAGCATTAGAATTTAATTGTTAAGCTATATAATTACATTTTAAGCTATATTTAATATTCTATTACTGATCTAATTGTGGCAGTGACTGTAGCTCTACTGAATCATCCTTCCAAGCATTTAGTAATGAATCTTAAACCACTAATGACACATGTATAAATGGCTGTAACTTGAGTGGACTTGTTTTCTCTCATTTAGTAAGTAGCAACATTCTGGCATGTTTTTACCTAACAATTTGTCTCTGGAAGCACTAGATGGCGACATTTACTTGTGTTAAGTCAGATAGTGGTGTTGAAGAATCGATCACTTCTCAGAAGCTGGTGGTTAATTAGAGCATTTGTAGATAATGCACTTAACCTGTTTACAGAATTCTCTTTCATTCACTTAATTGTGTTACAGATAAATGAAGATGCCTAACATGAATTCTGTGTTGGTTTTATTCCAGGAGTTTTATTCCGTTTTGATGATTGTCATCAACTTCACTGTTAAATAGTCATAGCAGGATATGATATGGATAAAACATTGATATCAGGAAAAGAGACTGTTGAGGACAAAGTGCCTGAAAATGACACCAGTGGGAAGGTGCAGCCAGATGGATGGATGGAAATGGAGGAAACTAAAATAGACTCACCCAGTAGGACTGCCAAGCCTGATGAAGCAGACGAGGAACTTGCTGAGAGGCTGCGGCCAGACTCTGTACCTGAAGATGGGAATAACGTCTGCACCATTTGTGGCTTCTCAGCCAAATGTCCACGATCACTGAAGATTCACTATGCAAGAAAGCATGGAAAGAACTCAAAGCATATCAATAGAACTGCAAAGCCACCTGAAAAAAGTGAAAATATCTCTGATGTGAGTCCAGCTGAACTCCAACATGAAGTAGACATAGAGACAGAAGGTTCTGCTGAAGTTAAACAAAACCAGGAGTCTGGTCTTGTTGAGCTGAGGTCAGCAGCCAATGACAATAGCATGGACACAACTGAGAAGGAAACCGTATTAGACAAACAGCAGGCAGATCCTGAGGAGGTGATCCCTACCCAAGAGAGAAGAGTAAGCAAGCGAACCCCAAAACCTAAGATGATATATTCCTGCAACTACTGTGGGCAAGAGTTTAGGGACAAGTCCCCTCTAGATGTGCATATCCACAGATACCACACCAAAGACACTCCATACACATGTGAGTATATGCTATTCTGCACTCCTGTCAAAGTTGAAAGCCTCACACTCACGTCATGTTATTCTAAAGATGTTAGATAGTTCGGTTTATATTTGATGAAGAAATGTTGCTTCTGATAGATCTTAATCTTAAGTATTACATGTTAATATCTAAATTATCTTTTGGGGGGAGTTTTCACTTAATATAATACTGGTATTAGTTGTTAAACAGTAAACATTATTTCTACATTAAAAAAGCAGAAATATGCTATAATAAGTTTTGTTTTTTCTCCCCATATTGCATTTATTGTTCAGTGTTATAATTGCATAAAAATGTTTAACTGAGTTGTTTAAACTGATGGTTGAAACATCTCTAAAATATTTTTTCAGTTGACACTGATGAGAACATGGAGAAAGAGGAGCAAGATGAGGATTCTGGCAGCACAGTGATGGCTACTCCCATACGAGTGGCGGCCAAACGTCCTCTCAGCAGGTTCCAGCTGAAGTGTACAAACTGTGATTTCAGGGTTAGCACCCCTACATTGCTGGAGAGCCATGTTCGGATCAAACACCTGGACCAGGAGTGGTTCCGTTGTAAATTGTGCAACTTTTTTTCGGCCACATCTGAGTGGATGGACGCTCACCTGTCCTCAGAAAGCCACATGCAGCGGCAGAAAGGGAAGAAAAGCACTGAATCTTCCTCAATTGGAGACTATGTTGAGAGTGTAAGCAGGGACAGAGCTGGGGATGGTGCTTTTATAGATGATATGGCTCAAGTGGCTGGTGGAGAAGGGGGAGCTACTTTGACAGGAGATCAAGAAACTGAAGAAGCAGTGGAGGCTGCCAACACTGCGTTGGTTGAGGAGGAAGATTTAGAGCTAGAACCTCCCAGAAAGAAAAGAGGAAGACCAAAGGAAGGGTCCACGACCACTTGTGGATACTGTGGCTTGGTAGTGTCCAATGCTACTAACCTGAGTGTCCATGTCCGCCGCAAACACAGCAAGGAGTATGGCTACAGCTGCACTCTGTGCAACTACAGCTGCGTGACTAAAGGAGACATGGATCGTCACTGTATCACGAAGAAACATGTTAGACGTGCACAAGAGTGTGCAAATAAGAACCCAGTCAAAGATCACACAAGTGCATCACCGCAGGAACCCACGACTGCACAAGCCCAGCAACCAAATGCAGCCTCACAGACCACCGAGAAAGAGCAGGAATCTGACAACACAGCCTCCAAAGAACACAGTGGAGAAGAACAAACTCAGTCAGATGCAAGCCAGAAAAAAAGTAAATACGACTCTGTTAATGCCTGCAGCCATTGCGATTTTGTAGCTCAATCAATCCCTTCCCTCCATCTTCACGTCAAGAGGAAGCACACCAAAGACTTTGAGTATGTCTGTCTAGCATGTAGCTACTATGCTGTAACGAGCAGGGAAATGTCTCGCCATGCCAACACAGAAAAGCACAAGCAGAAAAGCCAGAAATACCTGGAACCACTAGGGAGTGAAGGACAAAGAGATCCAGCACTCCCGTTGAAGCTGAAGGATGTCATTGAGCGTGTGGGGGCAAACTCTCACCTTGAATGTGAACCTCCTAGCCCCACTAAAGAGTCTGAATCTTGTTCTGATGAGAGCCAAGCTATGGAAAGTCAGAATACAGCTGCACCCTCCATCCCCACAGAGCCTGTTGATGCTGTGGCGAGTGTGGCTGGCAGTGCGGATGAGAAACAAGAAGAGAGTATTACATCTTCCAGTGGTGGTGAACCAGATCCAACCAACCAAACCACTGGACTTCCAGCGCTGTGTGAACTCCAGCAGCCTCCAGCAGAACCTCAGCCTGCAGTTGATCAGTCTGCACAGCAAGAGAGTCAGGAGGAAGGGGGTAAACAAGCAGACAATGAACCGTCAGATGCAGATGTGATGCTTTTAGATTTAAAAAGCGACAGCTCTCATTCAGACACACAAATGTCGAAAGCCCTTCCCTTTGATGCCTGCATTGTATCTATGAAGGCCCTCGCTGAGCAGGAGCAGGTGCTGCAGGAAGGTCTGGCTCTAGAAGGTGAGGCTGCTGTGATTTGTCTGACTGGAGGATCACCAGTGGCTTCTGGATTCCTGCCCACCGGTTCTGCATATGTCAAAAAGCTCAAACGCAAGGAGGTGAAGGCGAGAGAAGAAGCCAAAGGAAGCAGCTCTCGCATACGCTGCGAAGACTGTGGGTTTATGGCCGATGGCATCAGCGGTCTCAATGTGCACATCTCAATGAAGCATCCGTCCAAGGAAAAGCACTTCCACTGCTTGGTGTGCGGCAAGTCATTCTACACCGAGAGCAACCTGCACCAGCACCTGACTAGCGCAGCCCACCTCCGCAACGAGCAGAACAGTGTGGAGGAGCTGCCCGAAGGGGGCGCGAGCTTCAAGTGTGTGAAATGCACAGACCGCTTTGAATCGGAGCAGGACCTGTTTTTTCACATAAAGGAGAAACACGAGGAGCTCCTGAGGGAGGTCAACAAGTACGTGTTGGAGGACACGGAGCAGATCAACCGCGAGCGCGAGGAGAACCAGGGCAGTGTGTGTAAATATTGTGGCAAGGTGTGCAAGAGCAGCAACTCCATGGCCTTCCTGGCACACATTCGCACACACACTGGTATGTATCCTGCTTCTATTTACTCACACACTCTTCTTCTTTCTCCTGCTCTCTCTCTCTCTCTCTCTCTCTCTCTCTCTCTCTCTCTCTCTCTCTCTCTCTCTCTCTC
>JAVQJD010014112.1:0-28788 GCA_036023655.1 Nannoperca australis
CTCGTCCGTTGTCTCTCTCTGGACTCTCTCCTTCGCAGGTTTTTCTTTCCCCTGCAGCCTCGGTGTGTTTCTCTCCAGATCTCCTGCGGGATGTCCGCAGATCTGGTCACCATGGCCGGCTTAAGTTCAATCAGCTGGTCCCGGGTGTAAACAAAAGCGGCCATGCAGTTGTTGCGCTCAGCTGACTGCAAGTGAAATTACCTCCAGAGCGAACAGAAACACCAAAAACCTCTCCACCAGCACATTTGTGGAGGCCAAACAAAAAACCCATAAGTACAAAGTTAAATAACAAAAAGATTTAAAAGAGCAAGTACGACGAGCGGAGCAACCGTATCGGGCAGCACGCACTTACAAGCGCATGCGCACACATGATTTAAGCCGTTATATGAAAGCTTTTCTTTAATTTTGATAGTATCTTGGCTGCGATAGGTATTTAGCAATGCACCTTGTGCTAAAACGTGTTTGTGCTTGGGTTTTTCTGTTGAAATTGGGATACTGTAGCTACAGGTTTTTGTTGTTTGCTCAGTCATGACGACTCACTGGTAATGCTAACTATGCTAGTTTTCTTTTTTAAATAGGAAAGCCTTCCGTGGTTACAGCTTTTTGGAGGATTGCAAATGTAGTTAAGGTGTACTGTTTAACAAATCTACTTACTTCAGGGATGGTCTGTGTTTAAGGGCCTGTCATCTACTGCAACTTCTTATATCAATTTATACCCTAAAATTCCAAGTCAACACAGTATTTATTTGTTTGTTAGTAGTGTAGTAGGCTACCTGAAATGACATGTCTTAAGGCTTTGACATTTTGATCAAGTAAATGTTTATAAATAGTATAAATTCAGGAACAATGTCTTGTGAATGTCCAATATAACAGTTTGTTTAAAAGTACGTTCTCCTTTGGTCCCAAATTGACATTTCCTGCAACTTACGGAGTTCAACTGTCCTCGTTTTTTTAAGTTTGCCAATTATGTGCGTTAAACCAACATTTGAAAAAGGCAGCTTTCTGTCTTTCTGTCTTTTTCTGCAGCACGGGTCAATTGGTGCAGGATAGCAAACAATGACACTATAAAAAATCTAATGCAGAACTGTTTTTGCTATAGATTTTTTACACCATCACACCACCCTAACCCCCCTGCAAGTCCCCACTACTCTACCCCACGCAAACACACACTTTAATCATTTAGATTTCCATTATCACAGCTTCCTCTTCTCATTACTCAGCCTAGTTCTCCTCACCACTGAGCCATGAACCAAAATTAATTCATTACCTTGTCTTCGCCACAAGATTGCTATCTTAGCCGGATTTGAGTTCTCATTTCAAACTCAAACATTTGACGTTTTCTATATTTTCTCACAAAACCTAGCTAGATTAATTAGAATAACTTAGCTGAAACCGAGAAGAGACAGGGCACAATATAACTGCTCGAGTGACTATGGCAAAGAAGGATAAGACTACACACTGTCTCAATATCGCGGAGGCAATTTCACTGAGACAGGAAAGTGTGACTGGGGGGCTCCCATCTACAGCAGGTTGTCAGTCACAGAAACCTGTGCCTAGCTGCTTTGAACACTGTGTGCGACCATGTTCAGCTTGTTCTTTTACTCTCCGTCTTCACTCCACCCCTCCTGCCACCCATTTCCCTCCTGCTTCAGTGCATTTCACATCTAAGGGAAAACAAACAAGCAATGTCACTCCTCTATTATTTGCCAGGAAGCCCACTACTCAAGTCTTGACACTTGCATAATGAGAAGTAGATGTACATGCAGCCCCTTCTCAGATGGGAACCCTATTAAATGATCTGCAGCAACAGCCCAAGGAGTTTGATGAGTTTGTTGGATAAGGACAAATACACACAAGTGAAATGTATGGACATTTGCTCCAGTACAATGGCAAATATGTCCTCTGCAGCAGCATTTCACTGTATGCCCTTTAAAAATACTTAACGTGTTGACAATCCATTCTTAAAAATATGGAAGAATTCTATCAGTATACGAGTTTCCTTGCAGTAACGTCGCTGGCTCCTTGGTTAGCATGCTAGCTGCCCTCTCCAACCTCAAGTTGTGGGAAACAACTTTTCACGAGCAAATTCAGATTCCTTCCACAAAGTCTGCTTAAAAAACAGTCATACCCTAACACTGAAATTGGATTATCTCTTTTTCTCTTGGGTGAAAAAGATATCTGCTGCTTTGGCATATAAATATAGAAACAGTCTCAGGCAGCTCTGCATAGATGCTCTCTGGATAGCAAAACCCCCCAAAAAAGGAAAATTAATTGGGAAACTCTGGGCTGGAGTGTGATTGTGACTTTGATCAATGACTGGGGAAACTCATTACCAGCGTGGGCCAGTGCGTGAGGCGGACCCTAATTGCGTGCCAGTCTGTAATTCTGTGCTGTAATTGACAGCTGGATGAAGCAGGTGTGCCCAGTGACACTGCGAGAGAGACATAGGAGAAAGGAACAGAGATCACAAGATGGGATGAGGAAACAGGACTGATAATGGATTAAGAAAAAAAAAAAAGAAAAAAAAGAGATTCTTAGGTCCCAAGCAGACTTTATAAGTCCAAACAAAACAAAACAAAGGGAAGACAGTGGGAGGATGCAGAGGCCAAATGAGAACAAACAGTAAGAGGATTAAATTACACATTACCTTACCTGAAAATTATTCCAATGAGCTCCACACAATAAGATATGCAGATCTGGAATTTGGGGGGAAAAAGGGAGCTAGTATTGGATCAGTACTACCTAAGTAAGAAGTATTACCTTCCTGTCCTAAAGGTGTCATGCGTTCGCACGTATAGAACTAGATTGACAATGACGAAACAGCTCCCACTTGCGGAGAACCTGCGGCGGGCTACATGTGACGGAGTCGGACTTTGAGTTGCAAACCATTTTCATGAGGTGCTTTGCATCTAATAAAAAGCACATTCCAAACACGGCCTGTCTGCTTGCTTCAAGTGATACACCAATACAGGGAGGCTTTTGTAGGCTGTTTTGTCATTTTCTGGCTAGCTCTCACAGACCTGGGGCAAAGAATGTTGAATTCAATCAAGCACACCATAATTCCTTGCAGTGTATGAGTGGGGCTGACTCACAGGCTTCTAATGGCTGCTCATAATCAAGCACCATGATTAAGCACTTGGGGAAGTGGGCACACACTGAAAATCCTTTGGAGATGTCCTTTCCCTTAGAGCTAAGTACACTCATTACCTTGCGACAGCGGGTACGTGGGTGCTTCATTAGCTTTTATGCCGAGTTGCCAGTATTTGCTCATAGTTTTTCTGATTTGCATAGAGTGAAAAGGCGCCCAAAGAGCCCTTGACTGTAACAGTTTGAAATCTGAATGCTGGCTATGTGGTAACAGGAAAGTCTCAAACTGTAGTAATTGCAAGTTTCATGGTCTCACTCCAAGCAAGAAATGGAAGAACAATTTTTTGACCAAAACCATCCATTTCAGCTCTAACAATTTTACATAGTACACTTTGAAATTACAGAGAATGGCATGGTACGTAATACACTTTAGAGTTGAGAATGGCATGGCAACTTCAGTAAAGCGCAAACGGCCACCCTGCAGCTCTGATATTACAGACACTTTTGTGCACCCATGAAACCTTGTACCATCCCATTTTTAAATCATTGTTGCAGAAACGCTATGCCAAGCATTACTTCTTAAAGTCTACTACGATAAGGCAGCACAAATGTACCTGATCCAGAACCACATTTGCCTCTCTCGTGGTTAAAGTGTAACATATAAAGCACTACTTCTATTGATAAAAACAAAGAAATGGCACTTATGATAGGTCATGGTCACCACAAAGTAAAGAGAACCTCTCAGGATGCCTTGATTGGAGACTAATTATAATGTTAACCCCGCCGGTAGAGACTTGACTGTGGCTAGAGGCCAGACGGTGGACGACATTCTCCACATGGCAAGCTACATTAGATATCCAGGCAGATGCTTCAGCCACAGACTCATTAGCGAGGGCCATCAAGGTTCTGAACCACTAAGTACAACTTTGACCACAGCCATCTGTATTCTACAAACATGTATCTGTTTAAAAAGCACCACTAAGTCAACTTTACTGCTAAATGACACTTGAAATTGTAGTTTTTTTCAGAACAACTGTCCTTACATAAATCACACAAGATATACAAGCATGGTAGTCGCACTGCTCATTGAGAAACTAAAGGGGCTTTGAAAGGATGGTTCTGCAGTTTTTCAACTTTAACAATGGGGGTTACAATGGGAGTGCAAATCGCATGCGCGCCCACAAACACACACACTATTGCCTTGAGGCTTAGGGGAAGATGGATTGCCACTAAGTGTTTTCTGAATCATATTACAGTCCATAGATTATAACCATTATAGGTAAACCTCCTGGCAAAAAGATTAGTCTAATTTGTTCTCTCCTCAACAATGCTCGTCTTTGGTTGGACACATTCATGATGCATTGCCTCTTTAAATTTTTGCGAAGCAAATAGAATGCCACTTTAAATCGTGTGTTTTACATCTTCCAATCTGTTTACCCTTGTCATCATAATGACACTTGAAATGCTTAAATGGCTCTCCAAACGATTTATTGATGACAATTTGCTCAATATTTGTTTGAGAAAGCTTGGCCACAAAAACAGAACAAATGCAAAGAAACTGTGGAGCTGCTGTGACTCTTCCACATCAAAAACATCTTCCATCAACTTTTGAGCCGGTTCGCCTCCTCAAAATATGGATTTGATGATCCTCATCTCTCACTCCTAAAATAAGCAGACAGATGCCTGACGAATGTCCTGATATCTATAAAAGTACTATCTCCTTGTCTTGTTTTTTTCTCCCCTATCCATTCAGCTGCTGACAATACATCACTGCCTCTGATCCCAACTGTCTAAATGTCTGCTGAATGTCACACAAGTTTTCAAACAGGTTGTCAGTGTGTGTTGTGTGGACAAACACTGTGTGCGGTGCGCGTGGAAAGTGATGTGTGGGTGCCCGACTGTGCAAAATGCACACCGACATGTGCAGAGAGCACTGCTGCGACTTCTGTTTGTGTGTGCAGGTGCATGCGTGCATGTGTGTGTACACGTCTGAGCACAAGCCTTATCCAGAGAGAGGATAAATCCAATCCATTACCTGGCGGGGCTAAGGGCAGCTCAATCGATGGCACTCTCAGTGGCTGCTGATGAACTTCCCTCTCTGACAAGGTGTATCATTCAGACCTGTCGCAGAGCAAGAGTCTGTCTGGCATTTCAAAGCACCAGGGTAACTTAAGACCAAAATTGTTACTTGAGGGAACTGAGCGGACAGACCCTAACCCTTAGAAATTATTTCTCCCCCACCAGCAACGTCAATGCCATGTCAATGTCAATTCAGCACTACTGAATGCATGTATTACCAATTCATGCATGGGCCAAACAAACCATAATTATATTCAATCATACCGAATAAGAAAACACTGAATAACATGCTTCTAGCATGTCGCATCTGTGCTCATCTACAAGCATGTTTTTTATTATCGTCTGGCTGCTACTTCCCTTCAACCCTGAACAAGAAGGAGAAAAAAAAAAAAAAAAAACTAGAGGGGATGGAGAGATTGGAGGAGCAGTCAGTGTGAAGGAGGAGGAGGAGAAGAAGATCAAATGGCAGGGCGGTTATGAGATGTGTGTCTGATGCCTTTTCAGACTCTGCTGTTTTGGCCGCCGCACCAGTCAATCACGATTACAATGGCGAGGAGAGATGGGAGCAGTGGTGCAGAAAGAGCAGGAGTGATAATTACAATGCAAGGGACAAGATAATGGGAACACGCTGCACTCTCCCAATCATTTCATGTATCAGCAGCCGACTGACCCCCAGCCCCCACCAACCCCCCTCCCCTACTGACAACCAGCAATCACAGGTCATATTTGTGAAATCCAAAATGAATTAATTTGATGACAGCAGTGGGGGTTGCGAGCCGTCTCTGTGTATGCACGTGTTTGTGTGCACAGTTTTGTCAAAATGTCAGAGAATATTGACTTGTACTTTTCCACATGAAATACGCACATGAGCATGACATTATCATTGCAGGATGAGGAAGAGGAGGGTGCACACTGTGAGCCTCGTTGCATGGATGACGAGGCATGCCGACCGCTGATCTCGCATGGATCCAAATGTGGTATTTTACCTCTTAAATGCTCTCAATTTGGATCCCAGATATAAAAATATAAAAGACATACATTACATTAGCCTCTGTTAGCTAATGTGCATTTCACTTTCCAAATGCCCTCCTTGCTGGAGGCTGATTAATAGTGTAACTCACAATAAAAGTCTAGTAAAAGCCTGCAACTCATTAAATGCCAACATTCACTTTGTGTGTTTTGCTTCTCAGCCATAATCTATAAACATCTAGTTGCACAGTCAAGTATCAAAATAAAAACCTTAAAATCTAAAACCACTTTCACAGAAAAAAAAAACACACCGATCACAGCACCGATTAACAATTCTATCTCCTGCAGCCCTATTATATGTTGTGCTTTACCGCCAGAACCTGGCTCCTATTATGTGCATTCCTTCATTGCGCTGGGAGCAGTACATGTAACCCCAGCACTGCTCCTCTAAAGTATACTCAGCAGAGAACATTAATCATAGGATGGTCTAAATTAAATTTACCTTAAAGCGTAAAGAGGCTTAATGAAAATGAAGTTGTTTATGATGTGCATGATTAGGACGGTATCTTCTCTTTACTGCGAGGACTTCAGATGAGCAATGGGATTGGAGCCATTTGGGAAGGGACAACTCTGATCACACGGTTGATACCCAAACGCATTTAAGCAAAGTATATAGGCACAATTAATCATGGCTCGGTTATTGGCGAACTTGAGTTTTATGTAGCTAATTTGTATTTGGCTTAAGATCTTGTGATAACACAAGTGAAATCATTTTTTGTCATCCATTTAATGTATTAAACCTTTGAAATACAGCATGTGTTAACATTCTAAGATGAATGAGTGATGACAATAATTTGGGCCAAAATAATCCCACTATACAGTGTATTGTTTACATTAGCACATTCCCAACAAGAACAGCGTTAGCAACAATACTCCCAGTGCTAGTGTAAATAATGCTTCATCACAGGGGCATCATTCGCAGCATGCAAAAGGAACAACAGAAGCAAAAAGCAGTGACTCTAGTCTTTGAGAGCATTAATTGTGTCTGCTTGCACAATGTCAATCAACTGATCCTTGCTACCAAAGCTGTTCACACAAACACATGAGGAGTGGATGAGGGAGATTACAAATTATATGCAGCCACGGTCTGTTTAAACAAGTGTCAAAGATAAGGTTGCTTTTCCTCCTTGGCATCAAACAAATGACAAAGTCGCAAAGCCATTTCATGCTTAGCAAAAACTGAGCACACTTAGCTGAGTAGACTACCTCGTTGACCTCCTATTCAAGGCTGGACTTAGTTAACGTGATTGACTTGAAGCAGCACAGCAACTGTCTCGTGCTCTAGGAGAATATGAACAGCACACAAAGAAAACAACTATTCAACTGAATAAAATGTAGTGTTCAAAACAAAAGTGTCACAAATACAACACCCACAATGCTCTTTGTGCACACATGCAAAACTGTATGTACAGACAAAAAGGAGGAAGGTTGAAGAAAGAGAGACCACACAGTTAAAGCCGCTCGAGGGAGAAGGCAGAGCTAATCCATGGTTATCAACACTTTTAAGCCTGCAGACTTCAGAGCCATTTGCAAACGCACCCCTCCATTTCTACTTCGCCCTCCCCCTTTTCCGCTGGCACACAAAGATGCTTGTGTTTCCACCTGAATCCGTGACGGACCGCCTGCGAGTGGCAGCGCGGTAATGGTTTCCAGGGCGACGGCAAAAGCAAAGCTTCTAGATGTACAGGGATACAATGCGTTACGCCCCATTTCCGCTCCCAGGCACAAGCCACTCAGTCCTCTATCCAGCAAGCTTCGGTTTGAACCCGTGTTTACAACATCATCTTGGCCAATGAGAACTGAGGGTGCGGTTGCCTCCCGCTGGTCAGTGAGTAATTCCACCATATATGGCCATTTTGCTGGCCTGCTGTTCATGAACAATGACAAAACGCAATTATTTAAAACTTTAACATCACCAAGGCAGAACTTGACCTGCTACTGCACTCCAGTAACAGTGTCCCTTTGAAATATCTTGCATCCTTTTCATCAGGTTAATTTCTATGAAATGGAAGTTTTATAAAAAAGGATCAATCAGTATTGTTTAAAAGGCAAATAAGGCCTTTTTATTGTCATCAGTTATCTGGTGCAAAGTATCACATTAATGAGCCTTAAAAAAATTTTAAAGCAGGAGTACAAAGTAAAAGCATGGGTAATGAACATACTCGTGACGGATATCAAAGAAACTGTGCAGCAGGAGAAGTGTTTAAACGACATTCATTTCACTCTGTACCGTTCAGCTGCTGACACCGATATTTATAGAAACCTAACTGAAGCAATCCAAATCAACCGACAACGACCTCATGTAGAAGGCAAGCTAGTCAGAACAATTAATCAAAGCAGAATTAGTTCTCAGTGTACATCAACAACGCCAAATCCAGAACACACACAAACACACGCAGAACATGGCCTTCCACAGGCACGGCACTTGATGTCACTTGTGTGTGAAAATGTACAGTTTAATGTTAACAACTCTGGGGGCTTAGCGATCAAATCTTTTTTTTTTTTTTTTAAAGGATGTGAATAGTTCCCTAAATTAGTTCTCAAAACGATCTGCTGGGGTCAAAGCGCCAACGTGCAATCAGCAAGGCCTCTGTGAAAAGCAGGAAGATTATGGAAGGCACAAAGAAAAAAAACTGTTTTCTCAGCTAAAGCAAGGATTTAAATTGCAATTAAAAACACTCAAAAGTCACCAGGAGAAAAAGTTAACAGCAAGCATTTATTAATGAAAGACATATTTCAAGTGCAGCGTTGTCTCTCCTGCACTCTAATTTTCTAATCCTTGCAATAGCTTTCAGTGTATTACAGCGTCCAAGCCTCCGTCTTGCGTGATATTGATTTGCTGCAGGTGAGGAAAGCCGATAGCAGTTGGCTGCAGATTTAGGGAGCAACATGGCAGGAGAAGGCGACAAAAACAAACAGAGGAGCGACGTGTCCTCATAGAACGCCATCTTGGGTTGAACTTTGCATACAGCAGAGGGGAAAACATCGGGAGATATACCACGTGTGAGCTAGATGGACAAGGCATACAGCAAGCCTCTGACAATGAAAGCCATACGGTCTCTGTCAGTGTAGCCTTTCAATGAGACGTGAGGTTGGCATTGTCTGAATGATCTCAACATGTGTCCTGCTGGTGTGGCACACCACCTCCAATCCAGTGCTGCCAGAAAAACACAAAACAACACATACATGCTGCTATGTTTTTTTTGTTTTTTCCCCCCCTAAAAGACAGCTCTCCCCTGTCAGTCCTGCTACCGTTTCTCTGCACCGTGCACTCATTACAGTGATTTTGTTTCATGCCGGCAAGTGGAAGAGGCTCATAAATGGAAGTGGTGGAAACTGGCAAAGTGGGCTTTTGCCAAACAGCCTCAGGCTGGAGTGGAAATAAAACAATACTGTAATGCCCCCTAGTGATGAATTATGATAATGCCATGTCACAACTTTGCATTTACAGTTTATGAAGATTTTTTTTTAAATTACAGCTGCATTTGGGAAGATACTTGCATATACAGCTTTTAAAAACACTGTTTCCAAAACCTACAACACGATATTTTCCTAAACCAAGGTAGTTTGAATCAAAAATATCTTGATATCACAAAAACATCCTTAAGCAAGTTGACAGTATGGCATTAACTAAACTAAACTTGCAAAAGAGATGGCTAGGAAAAAGTCACTATTGCCACCTATGCACCCTGCAGCTTCTGTGCTCTGTCCTCCATTAAGCCACCCTCTCAAGTCTGAAAATTTGGCAAATCCCCGGAACAGACTACACCCTACTGCTGTACTGCTTCAGCCCGCTCATATTTAGGATTCCACCAACCTCGCAGGGTGCTATTTTTTAAATCTTCCAAAGCAATCAGATTTCACACTTTCTTCTGCCCCAAGTAAGAGGGCCCCTACCCATAATCCTGTTCCTACTGCTTGTCAGGATGACAAGAACAGACACCCGTGGGCTGTGTGTGCACGTGTCTCTCTGTGTGTGTGTGTGTGTGTGTGTGTGTGTGTGTGTGTGTGTGTGTGTGTGTGTGTACACAGCTGGGCACAGGGTGGTCTGCTAAAGAAGAGATGCGAACAAGACAGGAATATCTGGAAAGAGGAAAAAAAAAAAAAAAAAAGAAGAAAACACTCAACAACTCCATAACTCTGGATTTGGCCATTAGTAAATTTTACCATTTTTAGGACAGTGATTTAAATAAAGGCTATTTAAGTGAGAAGTCAATGAACCTCCAAAAAATAAAAAGTGATGCGCTGATTTACAGACGTCTCTTTCACAATGTAAATCTATGATAAAGTGTCTTTTGGGGCCAGCGTGCATCACGTGACGAACCGGGATGTTGTAATTACGCGGTTTGGCCTCCAAGTCAAATTAGCTTCAAAGTTTTTAATCATTTGTTCAATCACTGCCTTCAAACTAGAGTCGCTTGCCTTTAAACAACCATCATTGGAAAATAAAGTTCCAATGATGCCATTAAAGTGATTTAAGTTAAATGAGAAACTGAAGAAGAGTTGTTTTTGCCATGGAAGAGAGACTGGTCAGTGAGACATCAGCTGTTCAGCCCTGCCAAGATAAACATGGATGTATTCTTGAGGAAAGCACTATAGTGGAGTTTTGTTATAAACTGTTTGCTTCTTGATAACTAGGGTCAATATTGTGTAACATTATTTGGTGAAAGTACAATTAGGTTAGCACCACTCTGCTAATAAATATATTTCATATTTTTTAACAATGTAGGCTACTTTTAAACAAAGTATCCAAAGACGTGGTTTGTCTCAGAACACACAAAACACACACATGCACCTCACCTTTCCAGAGGCCAAAGAGCTGTAAAACACACAGTTTCTGTTAACTCACCTCCGTTATTCGACAATACAGTTTAAGTGCGCTTGTCTTGAAACTTCTGTCACTTCCCAGCGGCAGTTTGGGGTCCTGGCGGCCTCACAGGTGTTTCTAATTAGCAGGATGGCGACGCCGCGGAAGTGCTCCTCCGAAGCGCTCCTAGTTAATCCCCTCATTCGGTGTTAATAAAGTTTGCCATCAGACGTTCACTACATCTAACATCGATGTCAGACCTATTTAATGTAACCAAAAACACAACCCACTCTACCGAGTGCCATTATATTTAATTAAACTCGCTTCAACCCATATAAAAATCCCAAACAGGCCAATCTTTGGATACCAAATGAAGTGACGCTTGCTAGCTCCGCCCATTGCTGCCACCTGTGGCCAGAAGTGATATTGCAACCATAATGATTTATTGGAGGGCATGATTGACAGCTTCCATCAGCCCTGTAATAAGGGCTACTAGAAAAGTGATACCTACCTGTGTCTTTTTAGTTTCAACAAGACATGAATCCTACAGTCACGCTCAAATTAGAACGTTTGGTCATCGTAATGTGGCTGCAACCACTTTTCCAGCCACTGGTTATAATTACTGTTTTAGCCAAATATTGTTGCATATTATGTCCCTGTCCTGCTAGTGCATAGTGTAATCCGATTAGCCTTTCTTTGTGTATACACAGAATACCAGATGCATGGTAGCTTATTCAAATGCATCACATTCACATCGTTAATACAGCTCCTGCTATGTCTGCTCCTTAACGTCACATCTCATTTGTGTTGATAGAAACCACTTTACCACCTACACTCATGTGTAAGACAGCATTTAAAGGTACACAAATGTAGCCAAACAGGCATAGCGTGAAGCAAAACAACATGAAATACTGCGTTTGGAGTTTTTACCGTGCAAGAAAATCAACGGTGTGATTCTGAAACACAGGGGTTATGCTGATTTAAGGAGGTAATGATAGAAAAAAAAGAAACCCTGAAAAGGAGTATAGGGAGAAAAGATGGTGCAGAGCGAGGGCAGGGGACATTTTTTGCAAGAAGGGAAAGACTGAGGTGAGTTGACAGAGTGAGAAATCATATGAGGATGAAGGATGTGAGTGAGCTTGAGGGACAGTTTGTGAAAAAGAGAGAGGGGCAGAAACAGAGTGCAAAGGGAGGAGAAATGAGAAAACAGAAGTCTGACTCTGACAGTAGCGCACCGAGCTCAGCTGATGGCCCCTAATGAAGTACGGCAGCTGCAGAGGAGGAGCCCACACTGACAGGCCGAGTCCCACTCTGACGGATTCTGGAGAAGACACACTCTCTCTCACACACACACACACACACATAGCAGAAGACAGCTAGGATTTAAGCATACCAAAACTATGATAGACGTTCCATGCAATAAGGAGCAGAGTACTGAATGGCAGAACATTTTCGGGATTCTCTGAATACACTGCATGGCGTGCAGTTTCCCTTTTCTTCCTCCACTGGACTGCAAAATTTATTTTCTAGTGTGGGAGTGACATTTAAAAAAAGATCACTATTAACACCTCTTAATTGTATTTGTAAGTTGTCTTCCTACAAGTGGCAACACATAGCTTATTTGACGCAGAATGAGGGGGAATCCATTCTTTACCTGCTTTTCTAAGTCAATTATGCAGTTGCCGTTTTGGTACCAGCATAAAAGTACATTTTTCTTTCCACGCATTCACGTCTCTTTGAAGAACCTATTTATGGATATTTCCAGCATGAATGAAGAGTCAGTAAAATCCTGAAATACCTGTGATGAGTCATCCCCATTGTTACTGGAAGGAATGGAAGGACTAGACGTCATAAAGGCTTGCCGAGACACAGAGTGACACATTAAATCAACAGATATTTTGCAGTTTTGGGGCTTGACAGAAAAATAAAGTACAAGTTACAGTGCACATAGTTGTGAATGTCTAAATCAAGATGCATCTTTTGTTTTGGTTGCAAAGCCCTCTGCTTCCCTCTTGAGGCTGAAAAAATTATGCTCATGTTTTTCATGTTCCGAATCATGAAGATAAGAGAAATATCAGGAGACCTTTCATGCAGCCTTGGATCATCAACAAGACATTGAAAAGCATTTACATTATGTAAACACACAACACAAAGATCCTGAAATACTCCAGACATTAGTGTAGTTGAATTCACTGGACAGGCAACTGGCTGCACAGTTACTCTGTTAGAGGAATTCATATAAGATGTCAGCATGGTCTAACTTTATAATAACCTCCCATCCCTGGATATTAATCGTAGTTCAGCTCATTCAAGTAATTTGATGGTTTTTGTAATAGTAAAAAAAAATGAGATGGGATTTTTAAACTTCAAATGTTTAAAATATGATTCTCGTGATTCTCTAAAATATGTTTATTTGAGTATTAAAGTCTTTTAGACTTCCAGGCCAAATTCTGTTCCAGTGGCAGATTGATCTATAAAGTACTTTACTCTGTCCATTAATTACAGAGCCACAAGTCATCATCTCATCAGGATAGACCTTCCTTTTTCAGTGTTTAATCAGTTAATTGCCTTTGAGGTTTTCCCACATGGAGACGTATCTGTTCTGTTCTCACTCAAAGGTGGAAAGAGAACAGTTTGCATATTTCTCAAAGTTAGGATTTTAGATGTATGCCGGACACTACAAGTCAGAAATATACAAGCTAGCTGCCTGGTGTAATTGTATTGAGTTACATTGTGAGCAATGTCCAATGAATGTGAATGATCTGGACAATGTCATTTCAGATTTGGTATCCAGAGATGCCAGGAAGCGGATTGAATGATACCAGTCCATGTTCATTAAGATGGCCATCTGTTGTACTTTTCATACACAACAAGAACATGTGGTTTATGTATAATTTATTAAGAAATAAAAGCACAAGATTCAAATGATCAAGAAATTTAAGAAGGGAAGGTTAGAGGTGGCACAAGTCACGTGTTTTGACTTTTTGTATGGATGTGTAGCATAAGAACTGCATGATTTACAGCCTTGGGATTTAGTCAAGTAGCCAGTACTTGATATTATAAGGTGCATTAACAATACATGACAGCAGGTGGCAGCAGAACACTGCATTTCCCAGAATTTGTTCACTACAATGATCTTAATTTTTGTGTCCGTAGGAATAATTTCTTAGAAAAGACAATGTTTATCAGGACTCGATATTTGGATAATTTCAAATTTCAAAAAAACAGGTCTCCTCTTAATTAAGAATCAATATCAGCATTGCAACATTCTAAACTTTGTGCTTGTGACTAACAGCTTGACACACATATGGTTAAATAAAATTTTTATTTAACAATTTTTCATCAATAAAAATAATATTAAGTGTTACAAAAATTCTTTAAAATCAAAGAATTGTACAAATCATGGCTCCAATTTAATCTTGTCATGAGATAGAAAAATACAAAAAGGCACTGTGCATTAGAGTCCGCTGCATATATAAAACATTTTGAACCAAAAATTGAGCCCACTACTCAGATTCACAACATGTCATCAGTAATAACCCCCCACAGGAAAAAAAGAAAGCACTGTCCATGTCTGTGTCCTACCAGTGCAGACTTGCTGCCAATAGGAGCTCTTTTTAAGACACAGGACAGAAAACGAAATAATTGATTCGGCTAAAGAAGTTTGTACCTGTAAGGAGTGTGAAAAGAAAAAGATTCAACCAGAAATACAGTGCAAAGACATATAAAACACAGTAAATATGCAAGGATGATGGGATGTGTGCAGATGTGCATGTGAGGAGATGGGGTTGTGCCTCGAGTTCATGTGCCATGTACTTTTCTACCAATAAGCATTCAGTTTAACATATTTACCCATCACCTTATAGCCCCCGGACACCCGAGATATTTTGGTATATTAGACCTCCTCTGGTTAAAGTTTGACGTAAGGAGAGACAAAAGAAAAGAACTGAGCATGTTATTTGCTTAGGTCACTAAACTCTATGTACCAACAAGAATCTAAGGTTGTGAGTTTTCCTTAACAGCCCTGCGGAGGGGTCTCAGAAGCCAAGAACATGTGGGTGTCCTGGAGCTTCATATTCACACAGATCATTGACATCCATTTTTAAGTTTGCTACAAAATACCCATATTCTGAATATTAGCGAAACCTCTTACATTCTTCAGAACCGACTGAAAGGTAGGTATATTACATCAAAAACAGATAGAATTGGGGCAAACCCCTCATGACACAGAAATGGGGTAGTTAAACAAACACATAAAAGCATTCCATGGAGAGAGAAAGTTGAACTGCAAGAAATTGTTTAACGTGTAGAAATCTCTCGAGTGGTAAAGTGGCTTTTTGTGACACATTCTTTACTAACCTAACCCTTTGCTTTTGAGCTCCAAACATGATCAACAGCAAATGTTTTAGGCATGTTTCTTTCTCTCCACACCGGTCTGGTGCTCTCTGCTGTGCAAATTCACTATTCATTCAAAGTTCATACCAAAACAGCATGATAGCTATTAAAAGACACTTGTCATTCTTTTCACAATCTCTTTGGCATCCAGTTTCATGTCCAACTTTCTGTTATGACAAGTATATAAGCAAATATACATCAATTAGAAGGAGTCAAACTGTCTAGCAGTCATAGTTCATAACAATTTCTTTTGGCATCCAGTCACTCAATCAAGAGTCCATTGATGCTAAACTCATAGGAATCCATGCTCATCAAGTCCTTTTGGAGTAACTGGGTTCCACTTTGCAGTTGTCTTAGTAGTAGAATAGCCTGCAAGACAAAAGTCAAACACTGAATCAATGCAAACATTTACAAAAAGGCTAAAAACAGCATGCAAATGGTATGAACAACATTAATAATAGCATATGGTACCTGGTTCTGGTCTGCTTTTGGAAAGCTCTTGTGGCTGAGCTTCAGGCAAAGGAAGCACCCGTCCTTCAACATCACTCTCCCCTGATGACGTATGGTCCTCTGCTTTCATGTGCAAGGCAGGCTTGTGGTATTTGGCCCGGTAAGTGTCTGTCATACAGTTATCCACAGAAAAGTAGGTGGTGGGAAGAGCCATATCTGTGGGAGCAGGGGAGTCTGTACGGTCATCGTGTCTGGGCATTGGACTGGGTAACCTCTCGTCGCTCTCGCTGGCCGACAGATCGTTCCTGTCCTGGTCCGATGACCCCGACTTGGAGCTGGCATCTGATGAAAGCCTGTGCTCGGCAGGTGTCTCGATCCACCGACGGAGAGTAGTGTGCGAGAGGGGGGACAAGCCATTTTTGGGTTCATTGCGGGGGCTCAACCGTGGTGGCACCTCCGGTGGTTGGGAGTAGATGCCAGATGGGTCAGTGTGACTGCTGCCAAAGGTCTTAGGGGGTAAAGGTGGAGGATAGTTGTGCGAGAAAGGGCTTATGTCTGCAACAGTGCTCATCTCTTCTTGTTCAGAGAAAGGTCCAGCAAGGTCATCTGAGCTGTTCCACTCAGAACTGCTGGTCTTTGCTAAGTAAGGAGGCACAGGGCTCACAGAGCTCACAGGGCTGCTATCCACATTTTCCTCTTGTTCGCTGTCCAGACCATAGTTCTTCTCCAGGATCCCGGGAGTGTATCGGAAAGCTCTTCTACTGTTACACAGCACAAACACCAACATGAGTATTTTACTTGCCTTTGTGCCAAATAAACGGACTACTTACAGAGTGTTAAATAGTTTTACCTTTGTAGGATGTTCGTAGGTTCTTGTAGTTCTGAAGATTTTCTTTCCTGTTCACCTAGACAATGATGAAACCTCATGAGCACTTTATATCACAACAACTAATTTGTAAACTCACGGTCATCACTACCAGATGGTCAAAAAATAGAGCTAGGTAACATCTGTCATGGGTTTCTATTTGAACACAGCTACAATACATCTTTTTTCTGTGTCTCTCCAAAGACATGTTATCTAACAGGGGTCATTGTGAGGCCCTTTGCCTGGTGCTGCGAGAGGAAGTATCAAAGCAGCTAGTCTGGCAGAGGGCCCTCAGGCCCCCTGTGTACCACTCTGACTGTCTGATCCAGCCAAAGAACATGGCCCCTCAAAGGGAATTTGGGTTCATATTTCAGCTAACAGTACTAATGAAACAATAAAGACCCTGAATGAACTCGAGCAGATTTAGAAGTTGGAACATACGCAAACTAATGAAAGCAAGGAAAATTCTATCAATCTATTAATTAGGTCATGGTGTGATGTCAGCGACTTGTGCTCCAGTAAGTTTGAGATAATCGCAGATTTCACCCATTAGATCAGCAAAAACACATGTTTAGAAACAGGTCCCTGGGTGGGGGCTGGTGTGGAGCTTAGCCAAGTAAGCAGGGTGGGTGTGATTTACAAGGCCTGAGACAGACAACAGCTGACTAACAGGACAAGGAAGAGAGTGAGTGGCTGAGAACCATCTGTGATGTGTCAGCATACCCTCTTTTTTCTCCCTGTGCTCTCTCAAAGCATTAGTGGCTAAATCCTTTGTGCTGGCATGCAATTACACCGGGGTCAGACTCCAGACTCCAGATCCCCTCCACAACAGTATTGCATTTTTAAGCCGCTAAGTCCGTGTGGCAATTCACAATTTGATGACGCTGATCTGCAATGTTGGCAACTGTAACAATATCATTCTGAAAAACAAAAAGGGACGCGTCTCACGGCGCTTTCTCCCGAGAAAACCCCTCGTCTTCATTGTCATGTGCACTGCTGCTAAGAGAAAGCTTGAAGGGGAAAGCAGCTGGATAACAAAGGGCAAGGCGGAAGCGCTGTTGGGCTGCAAGACTGTCTGTTGCTGTAGAAATCAAACGATTATTCAGACGGCAGCTAACAAATAATCGCTGTAATTCCATCTGAATTTACTGTTAATAAATTGTTCAGGTTCAGGGTCTGGCTGAGGTCCAGAAAACATTCATTTCTGTGGAATTTTGCAATCACTGCTGGAGCTGCGAAAGCCAGCAAAACAGATGCACTCAAGGTGTCCTGCTGTTTACATGGCCTACTGCACTTGCCTGGGAAGCCGTCCATGTACTGTGATTGCATGGATTAGACTGTGGTTCAGTGGCATTTAATGTACCATCTAAACTGCACCAAGCGGTGTGCAATAAAACGTCCCTGACATTCCCATGTTAACTAGAAAGCATAAAGTCAAGTTGCTGAATAGGATTAAAGAAAATAAGCAGCCTCGTATGTTTACACGTTTTTTTTTTTTTGATCTTGTGAGCAATCAGTGGTCGACTTAATAAAAACCATGAGCGAGCTGCGAGTTTAAAAGATACTCGACTCACAGACCTGTCTCTAATCCCATTCCAGCAAAAAGGAGGCACCTGTTTGGGGCCTGCTGTTATCCACACAAAAGTTATTCGGGGCATTTAACTGACGGCAACAGAGAAGTCATCTGACATAATTTCAATTAATCCAACTGCCAGAGTGTGAAACTCCCACAGGAAAGAGAAATTGTGCCTCTATACAGACCATGAAAGCAAACCCTAACTAGGTTTTGAGGAAAAACTTCCTGACAGCCCTTTGAAGTTTTGTTGATGCGACAAAAAAAACAAAAACTCTACACATTTCAGTTCTAAGGCTGTCGTGTCGAGATTTGTAGTTCTCTGGGTTCTGCTGTCTGGGGTACTTAAAATTCTTGAACATCAATCAGACTCGCATGCATATTTGCAGTTCAGCTTTTCATTAAGAGCTGAATGCTCTTAATGAAATGCTGGGGAGGAAAAATGAACCCTAGGAAAATGTCAAGTTTTCAACTATTTTATCGGTCAGTGGCCAGAACTCCAAAAAGTCATCACAATTCTTTTTTACAAAAGTCATTTGGATTAGCCTTCGTTTCTGTGTGTGTTGATGTGGCGCAGGCATAAACACTTGCTCATGCCATGTCATTAACATCATGGTCATCATATCAGTCACTGGTTGTTAAGTGGCATCCATAAATGGGCTAAGCCGAGTAGCATTAGAGCTCTCAACGCGCTAACTCGTGGACACATTCACTGCATAAGATGTATTAGAACAAATCCATTTAATTGGATGAAGAACACGTTTTTACTTTAACTTTGCTTCACACACACATCTTTCACATAGGCACACTACCTCAGTACAATATTTATCTCACAAATTATAATTTGGGGTTTTACACATACACAAGGGCAAAGTTAAGTACACAACTCTACCGTTTGTCTACTCCTCACTTCGGAGAGGACGTGCAAACTGAGTCACAACAGCTTCTCTGGTGTGTTTCTACAGACTCCTGATGAGGTCTGCGGGAGCCACCAGAGCCAATGAGGACAAACTGTGAAAAGGTGTGATTTACTGTCAAGATAGCAGAGTGCACCCATCTCCTGACAGCCCTGACCTTTCAACACCGTTATAGAGAGGATGCTCTGCTACTGTTTTGCTATAATGCAGCTCAATGAGATTTATTCACAACAAGGACAAAAGGTTGTCATTAACGTGACCGGGAAGAGCCCCGACCTAGACTTCAGGTCCCTGAAGAATGCATGCCTTTGGTTGAAATGTCAGCTGAACTCCTCACAACTGCCCGCACACATTTGTGTGCTTTTAGAAAGGATTTGGGAATTTAATGGACTAGTGGAATCTGCTCAGCGCTCTCCGAAACTGCAGCTCAGGACAGACTACCACCACTGAATTTGGGCCAAATTGACTCTGGACACATTTACTGCAGCTTGTCAATATAATTTGCAAACAGCAGGGAGTAAATATCCCAAAATAGTTACTTCAAAATAGTTACTGAACAACTCACTCCAAATCAGAGACTTTTTGCCGGGTTCAGGTTTGGAAAATGGCAATTCAGCATTTCAAGCCACTCGTCTAATGAATCGACAGTAACTGAAAACGCAGCTGTAGAATACAAAAATAAGTCTCGTGAAACTTTGCAAATCAAAGAGGAGGCAAGTGATTGGACCGGGTCAAGTGTGTGATCTGTAGACACGGTCATATCTCCAGTAAGGCACTAGGGGGCAAACAGCCTACGTGAGTAAATAAAAGCATTAATGAGTGCTTTTCATACAGAAATGTAACATATTCTACATACACCTTTGCGCACAATGTAGGCTTGTGCAATCAATTATGACCACATATTTGATCAGACAGACAAGCCTTAAAAATGATCATTTCAGGGAATACCCTTCAGAGAAATGTAAAAATATATATCAAAAGGGATATTGCAGCAGTGAATAAATAACTACTCCTGCCACAGTTTGTCTTTTTACCAGGGATTCTTTCACATGACTCTCTGCATGTGCACATGCTCACAGGCCAATGAAAATACCAGCATTCCGCATTGCCTTTCTGCTTCTGTTTCCCAACTCACCGCACTTGTGTGAAAGCCATTTTTAATTTGGAATAAAACTAAAGACAGATACAATTGTAGCCTTGTCGCTTTGGGACCACGAACAAACGGCAGTGCTACAAAGTGACATTTTCATGCCTCATGTTTGAATACCACCGTCTGACAGGCCCAGTCATGGCATTTTCTGCCCGGCTGGGCACAGCTGGGTGGCCCCTGCAAGCTCACTCATCTCCCCCTCTTATTCAGGATTAACTCAGTGTGGTCCTGTTGAGGGAGTTAGTAAGTCATTTTTCCAAGATATCTGTTCATTTAAAAATATATTTTTCCTGTTGATACTGCCAGCATGCGTTAGATAAAAAAATGTAAAGGGTGTCCAGGTGACAAACCCCCTAGAGCTATTCATGTCATCTAATCTCCCTCCATCCTGTCTGCAAGATAAAAAATAACCATTATTGCCACATGACTCATATTTGAGTCATTTGCACATCGTTTTTTATTTTTAGAAATTGTTCACTTTAACAGTAGTTGTGTCCAAACTAATTCCACACCTCAGATTTTGTATTAGTATTTTGTAAGGATCTAAAAGTTGTTGTACTCCCCTGATGCAAGAAAACATTATTCACCATAGTTTACAGTTAAAGTCCTTGAGGATCTGTTTTCACTATTTCCCATTCTTCCTTGTGAGGAAGGACAGAAGACCTAATGCAAACCAAGACTTTTATTTTTGTCAATAACGTTGAAAGTGTTTCACTTAGCATTGAAGTGAACCAACGTTTTCTTTAAAAATTCTGTTCTTTACCGGTTTTCTGCTTGGGTTGATGTTTCCCTTAAGCCCATGTACATTTCTCTGCAGGCCGCATTACATAAACTTTGCTCAGGAAAAAAAGGTCAAGGCCAGTGAGTGAGGAATTTATTTATTTATTTCCATACAGTATCCCTTCAATCAGGCTGTGACCTTACCACTACTGATGGAACAATAAATCAAGAAAATTGCTTAGTACTATCTTAATGTTTCAGATCCTTACAACACACGGAAGTCTATTGGGCAGAGGAAATGTCTTTAATGTCAGGGCCAAGCCATTGTGAAAGACTGATAGTTTCATTTGTGTCTTATTTCCACAATGTAACACAGAAAATCTAAATTTCTTCAGATTTTATATGCTTAAATGAAAAAATAATGGCTGAAATTTTTAAAAGGTCCATATTTTTTGTTTTAATAAAACCTGATGGTGAAACAGGAATATACAGAATAAGCAGACATTGCTAGAACAAAGTTATTCATGTGCAGGAATAAGAAAGTATGCAAAGTGTGAGAGTTACTTACCAGTGGAAAATGCAGAGTGCAATATATCAACCTTCAAATCATCACTCCTTCTCTGAGGGAAGTGATCCCTAAAATACAAAATGAATTCAATGATAAATGCATTGTGGATTACCACAAGATACTCCAGAGCTTGATATTTTACCAACCACTTAAAAAAGGACTAAGATGGATCCATGCTATGTGGGAAAAAAAGGTGAAATAAAGCTTCATGACCGCAGCCTAAGAATATCCTTCTATCATGAATGATTTACAACGGTGTAATCTGATACTAATTCCTGCAACATTGTTCCTGAATGTGAAGACAGCACAAACATCTTACTGTCAAAACAACTAGTGCTAATATTATATCAGTTTTTTCCACATTGTTGTCATTGATGTCTACTATGCGGTTTCATTTTGTTAGGGGCTATGCTTTGTATCTGCTTTTCAATATATTGCGATGAGGTAATAAAACTAATGAAAACTGGTGGGAAAAATACTCCCAAAATGAAATCAGGAATTGTAGGCTTAACCTAATTACAGAAAATCTCGAATTTAGAATTAATAATCAAAGGAGCATTTTACCATAATACTGTCAACAGATAGGTTTGAATAATGCACTAGCGGTTGAGGAAGTCTACTAACTGGCTGGCTCTCTCTTCTGAGTACAGGAGTTGTCAGCTAGTTGGGATCATTATCTCCAAACAAGACCTGTACTACAAAGCTAACAAATGACAGCGCAGCATGATAAGGCTGACGCATCTGCCTTGTGTGCATTTATGCTAAATGGGTCTTGCTATTCTTAGGAAAGTGTGTTTTGTAATGTTTAATCATTTAAAAATGGCAACACTTTTGAGACTCAAATTCTTAAATGAGAAAGGGATGGGATGACAAAGCAACATGCTTGAGGTTGGCATCATACTGAGCAGTGCTGAGATTTTGAGTACTTGTTTGATTAAAACTTAGATCTAACAGTCCATTTTACCTCGTCAGGTGCAGCTCAGGTATGGGCCGCAGGTCCTTGGAAGTCAGGTTCTCTACCACAGGTGAGTCAAGGTTTGCTGAGCCATTGCTTAGTCTGTCACTACTCTCATATCCAGATTCAGTTCTCTGGATCTTCCAGTTGTCATTCCGCACTTTAAGAGTTGCCGAGCCCTTTGACCTGTCCTTGTCGCTGTAGCCGCCCCGGCCGTCTGAGTCCAGCGAGCTTCGGCTGCCACCTGTTTCGTGCCTCTGCTCGTCCTCATAGATGGTCATTAGGCTCTTGGGTTGGCGTTCTTCTCGGCCGCCCCACATAAAATCTCTGCTTCGCTCTCGGTCGCGGGTGGGTGACTGACTACTGGGTCTTCTCCGGGGACTGTGCTGCCTTCGCTCTTGACTTACAGGATTAGCAGCGCTATTGCCACTTAAAACACTGTCCACATTTAGCGCCTCCCTTGTGGGCTTCCATGGGCGGCTGGGCCTGCTGCGGCCGGTCCCTCCACTTCCAGGACGCTCTCGGGAGTCTTGGCTGCTGTCAGTATCATATCCGTTGGAGAGCGGGTCTAATCTCCGGCTTTGATAATTGATGTTGGGCACGCTGGGCAACACTTGGACCCTCGAGTGAGAGCGAGGGGGCTCCTGTGAGGACCGTCCACCAAAGTGTGGCGTTCGCTCAGTCCGAGTGGGACCTTTTCCTTGGCTGCTGTACAGTCGAGTTTCCAGGTGTTGTTTGAAGCCATTCTCTGGAGGGGATACGGAGCGGGAGTAGGTCCTGTCCTGGCCTGGATCTGGTTTTAAACCAAAGAAGGTTCGTCAGACTGTGAGAACAGTGAGTCACATTCTGAATAGATACTCAAAATAAACACTTGTTTAAATTCAGTTTTAAAATTATAAATCTTTTAAGGAACAAATCTATCAAGACTTATATATTTTATATATAAGTACATACACTTTACTCTTCTCAGCTCAGATGTTTATATCATTTATTCAAAAAAGAAAGCACAAATTTGGTATCATATAAACATCTTAGAGTATACAAGGGGAATAAAAATAATGTTGCCAAGTCAAAAAATTTACTTTTCACTGAGACTAAAGCACAGTGCAGGTTGGGCAGAAAGTGAGGGACGGGCATGACGACGACAACAGGGTTCTTGACATTTATGTCTGCAGATGACAGGAAGGTGTAAATTACGGCCGACAGGGTTTGTTTCTTCCGTGGTGTGTACACAGAAAATAGCCAGCTCACGTACAGACATTCACGCACAAACGGATGATAAAAAGGTTGCACTTTGTGTATTTCTATGTGCACATGCATACATGCACGTTTTTTTTTCCCCAAATGCACAAGTGACACGGGTGCACATGATGGTATGTTATGGATGTGTGTCTGCTATTCCAAGGACACTTCCAGCCATAATAGCCGCTTTCAAAATATATGGCCAGACATCCTTCCTGGAAACTAGTTCATTCGTGTCAAACTATATATGCGCCCACACACCCTAATGTATCTACATGGCAGGGACACTTCTGAACAGCACTCAAATATCTGCATCCGTTTTATTTTAAACATCTGAATAAAATCAAAAAGGTATTTCTATTTTATTTTGCATGAAAAACTTGGTGTTATAGTGAAAAAAAATGGTCAAAGTGTTATTTTCCCCCCAATCTGAACGCAAAACTTATATTGTAAAAAGACGCAATTTCAATTGGAAGGTTCATCTGTCCAATGTATTTTCATAACTTAAAACTGAGAGTGCTTGGACCAGAGGCGGCATGCTTTGTATTGGGAGTCATCCTCTAAATGGCCAGGAAAATCAGATTTGTGGCAACACCGTGTTGGAGGGTAAAAAAATTAATTTAATACTACATATAACTGTCAGTTCTTGGAAATAAGCCTGCAAGAGATGTAGCCCCTATTGCTGTGGATTCTGCTGACTATGTGACAGAGTTAAATCACTTCAAACATTGCTCTCGCTTTTTGCTCGTATATATATATATATGATACTGGTGTGTTTTAAAGAGTTTCTGCTGGCAGTTCGTCAACAGTATGCAAGGCCGTGGATCATTTTGGAAAAATGGTTACATGTTTACATCAGTACAGTCAGACCCCAATACCCTGGGGTTTTCACACAGTCCAATGTGAGCAGCAAAGTTGCGTAAACTGTTCTTGAGTGTTTTTGTTTTCTAGAGAAGACTTTTTAGCAGAGTGCTAGCCTGGGCGTGAGCCATGCTGCGGTAAATTCTTACTACTTACATTAACTGTAGTGTCACCTCCAGCCTCAACATTCATCACCGCGGCGACACTAGCCTCTCCTTTAGCCTACTGCATTCAATCATAATGGGACGTGAGCTCGCTGCTGACACTGGCTACTGCTGTTGATGGGGTCCTGCTTGTTACAACTATGCTCCGTAATCCCTTCTCTGATACTTAATTGAAAGCAATGACGTACTAAAAGAGTATTAAAAAGGAGTGGACCAATCAGCCTACTGATTAGAACCAATACACACACACTCAATTTGTAAGGGGAAAGCATTCAGGGACATGAGATATAGTGGCAGGAATATGAATATTTAAATAGTTAATAGAATAGTTAAATTCAACCTACATTCAATATTTATCATTATTTGGTTGGATCTGCTTAGTTTATTGTGTATGTCTGTTTGTAAAATATCCATGTAGACCACAGAGAGGGGAACCAGGCTCTGAAAATGAGAGTGGGATGAAGGCAGGCTCCAACAGACGTCAACACTTAATCCCCTTTCTGACATATTGCTCCTGAACCGATGGTTACATAAGGGCTGGGGAAGTGAAAGGCTAGCCTTTTGTATCTTAAAGCCTGGCAGTTCTCGTGCACATCCACATACGATCTATCTGCAACCAACCTCGGTGGCGTGACTCCGGCCTTCGTTGACCGCTCCTATCAGGCTCTCTTCTGGATGGATGCATCCCACGCAGGTCTCCTGCTCTCTGGGCAACTTCTCGAGAAATCTCCCTGAGGCGACTCTTGATATCGCTGCTGCCAATTTTTACTGCAAATACAAAAAGAGACATCAGGTATGTGCATCAGGAATTGAGCACTATTTCCACAGAGGTGCGTATTTAACCAGTGTGTATTTAATTCAGAAATTTTTTTCTACAACTTCTTCTAAATCAAATGGGGCACTGCAGACACTATTAATAATATTTTTATCTCAGTCTAGATATATCTGTATTGTCACTAAATCCTTTTCCTTGTCACAGTTTTCTCTTAGTCCCCAGCCCCCTCAAGGCTCTGAGCAGTTGCTGAGTTGCTGTGTAGACGGAGGTGAACTTTACAGCACTCATTGTGCTGATGTATACAGTACATTTTCTGCTACATGGGGCAAAAGGCAGCAGGGTGGAAACGTGGCCATGCAGAGGCTTCTCTGGAAAACATGATCATACTGTGGTTCTGTTAGCTGTCTGAGAAATAAACATGAATCACCCTGAAGTGAACGCAACGTTTTAAAAAATACCAGGTGGTCCATATTCTCTTCAGCTCCAAAAAAATAAAAAATAAACACAACATGATGAATTCCAGCTCAGTAATTTGACTTAAAATTCAACTGCGGTTATTCTGAAAGCTTTGAGCAACTATTGGCATTTTATTGTATTGGCTGCAACCTTCCCTCTCTACACCGCAGCTGAAGCAGCAAGCTTTCAAGGAAGGGGAAACAGCACGCAGGTTTTGAAGACCTTTACAACTTTACACAGCAACATAGTAACAATGGAATGTGTGATAATATCAAAGGAGATGCAATTTCACCAGATGTGTCTGCTCCAAAAACATTTTACAGGTAATTTACTTATCTTAACAAGTCTCAATTTACGGTCTTCTCTTAACTCTGAACTTAAGTATGTGCACAACTGGCAGCTCTTTGTGACCTCTCTCCTCAACAAGGATCCCTAATCTCTTCTGTATTACTAACACGGCCAGATTTAGATTTACTGGAAAAACATTTAATTATCTCTTCCTCTGGTTGCTATGCCAGATCCGTGCTCGTCACCACTCTCCGCAGACAAAAATATATTTATAAATGAAGTGGTGTTTCAAGGCTAAAAACTACAACCACCACACAATGTGACTCCCCTCTCTTGCATTTCCTCAAGGACATATTGTGTGTTTAAACCATAGTTTTGTTGACACTAATGCTTCTTTGTAATGTTGGAACAAATTTCTTTAGAAGATTCTTTCATTTGCAGTGGAAACAAGTAAAAATATCTTTCAGATTTTATAACATTTGATTATATGACTTGTTAAATTGGAAACGTTTGCTGTGTGTTCCTCCACATCTTGGGTTACTTCAACCTCACTTTCTCTTTGCATTCTCAACATATTCAGTCCACCTTACCTGGTCCCTTTCCTGCACTGTTTTGAGCGCTGCTCCTGCTGAAGGTCGAAGGGGTCTTCTCTTTTAAAGTGCCTTGGCCCAACAGAGCATTCAGATTCTCCCTGGTGAGATCCAGCTTCTTGGGGGCTAAAACTGGAGACTCAAAACCTGCAGAGGAGCAAAAAGGAGACATGAAAGAATATTACATTTCCAAGCTAAGGCCATATCTGCAGGATTGTCTTTTTGCAACATAAATAAAATTTAAACCTTGCTACTTAAGTTTTATGAAAAAACATATTTGATAAGATATAAACACACACACACAGACTGCACCTGAAACTAAGAAACAACATTTAAATGACAAAATCCATGCAACGTCGTTCTTGGTTTTTGTAGGATGATCCAGTTTGGTCCAACGCCCTGTCAGCTCTGATGGGCAATGAGCAGCTGCCACAGCTTGCACCTGGGGCACAGCCAGCATGGAGAGCTGGAGGAGGATCTTTAAAGGGGATAAAAACCTCCCCAACCAAACAAATCCAGGGATATATAATCCAAACGGCAGAGATGTTCAGCTGTTGTCATTAACAAATTTTCATTCCTGCCTGCAAAGGCAACCAATATGATCCAGGATTTTACACGTCCTATAAACAGTTTTCATTTCCATTTCCATTTAAAGTGATTTCTAAATAAAGGGAATTTGTATTTACAGTTTATTAAATGTGTGCTAAGGGAATAAGAACACCACTTGAAGCAAACCACTAACATTGCAAGTAAAAACATCATGTCTTGAAAAATATCCATCTACATATAAGATGACATTTGCTGCAAGTACAGAGGCAAATAGGTCAAAAGACTATAAATAAGTCACACTTGAAGTTTTTCAACATTTAAAAATCGAACTTCAGACTCTAAATTGCTTTTTAAGGAAAGCCACTTTGAGTTTTAAGAAACATTTGGCTAATCTCTGACGTTGCATGCAAGCAACTAGTGCTGCCCAAAAAAAACTTTAGAGTTGTTGCACCATTTTTACAACTAGAACGACTGCAGGCGATGGCTTCATTTTTATGGGTGTCTTACAGTATGGCTTTATAATCAAACAAGTCTCTTGGGATGTGAGTAAGGGCAGTGAAAGCAAAGGAAAACACACAACAGCACTAAAAACCAGGATAAATGTATCTCAAAAGGAATTTGATGTTGTCATTTCTATAGAAGCCCACGGAATTAACACTTCATCTTACCTGATACAATGTAACTCTGTGTTGCCAACAGAACAGAATAGTTGGTGGTAATTACAATGAGGATTTAGCTATTCTTTATCAAGTTCCTCACTCCAGTAAACTTTGGCGCACACACAACAGTTGACACAGTTAACAGAGTACGCGCGGCAGTATCCAAGCTAGGCTAGCGGCTAGCCCTCATAAGCCGACCATCCCCACCATTGTGCTGGCCAACCGTCGCGGATTACGCCATTGAGCTCGAGCGGCTGACTTGCTATCAAGCAGACAGAGTTCCTGACGAAAGAACCTCCAGCTCATTGTGAGGGCAGCTGAGAAGATCGTCGACAGCACACGCCTCTCCCAAAAAGTAATCTGCATTGCAACGGACCCCACCCACCCGTCACAGAGCCTCTTCAGCCTGCTGCCATCAAGAAGGAGACTGCAGAGCCTGCGAGCCAGGACCAGCAGACTGAAGGACAGCTTCCTTCAACAGGTTGTCAGGATGCTGAACTCTCTCCCTGCTCTTCACTTACTCTTGCACAACACAATGACAGACACTGTATGTCTCTTTATGCCTGGTCTTTGTGCCAGGTTTGTTTGTTGTATGTTCTTTGGGTGACT
>JAVQJD010014130.1:0-10528 GCA_036023655.1 Nannoperca australis
AAGACAGCTTCATTTGAGTGAACTCAGGAGTTACAGACTAGAAACTGTATCAGGTCACTACTTTCTATCAAACTGTAGTATGTAGTAGATACAATATGTAAACAACATACTTTCAGTAGAATTGATGATGTAGAAAATTCTATTTAAAATATTGCCAATATAAGTACTGTTCAGCAGACCATTATATTTTACCTAGCTCATGCACACTGATAACAATGAATATCTTCTTTTGGCATTTATTAGCAGTTTCCATGTAGCTCAAGGTGTGTACTGCCACCACTGGAAGCAGGACAAGAAAGCTATTAATGCATAGCATTCACATAAACTTACAGTTTTACTTACAGCAGTGGGTGCAAAAGCTGCAATAATGTTAAATTACGCTGGTTGACTCTTTACCACAGCAATCAAGAGGGCAAAACCATATAATTGGCATTTATTCGGTTTCTATATCATATCACAATGTCACAAGTGAATTTCTACCTTGCATGTATCTCTATACAGTTAGAACTGCGACAGATTTCTCCTTCTCAGTTAATGTTTTGATCGTATGAGCAGTTCTTTAAACGGCATTTTCTAGTTTCACCCCCTCACTCTGGTTTAAAGGTTGGTTAGTGGACCCCAGATGAGCCAGCTGTTCCTTGTTGTCAGTCGCACTGACTCCAATGTCATAATGATGGTTGCTACATGCTGGTTTGGCTTTAAGAAATAGTGATCAATCTTAGCCTTCGCAGGGGCGTGGAGTTTTCTCAAAATGTTGAAATTGACACCATTCACACTGTCAGATGGGATATGGGATGTGTGATATATGGGCCCTATGTGTGTCATAAAATGCATCTGGGCAAAAATTCATTCACTTCACTGATATTGCAACCAATGAAACCATAAAACTCAAAACAAATACCACTCTCTCTGCACTATTTGACAACATACAGTTATTATAATAAGATTGTTTTGTTAGTAACAACTACATGTATTTACATTCCAATTTTAACAAGTCTGATCACTGGAGAATTTGGGACAAATTTTTCTGTCTTAAGTTACTAGTCCACAGTGAGTAACCTGAAACCTGAGAAGGAAATTGTTTGAAGTTGTGCATACATCATCCTGAAAACAGCTGCTTTAATGCCTTAAATACAAAAAATCTTGCTCTTTCCACTCTTGTTCTCTTCTCCAGATTGGTTTTCATAGACGAGGATGATGAGAGATGACCTCAGACTATTTAGGGAATAATTGGTGAGATTATATGCACCAAATTCAATTTGACTCTGATAATGCTGATAGTGTTTCTTTGTGCCAATGCCTCTTTGCTCTAAATGTTCTTCTTATTTTTGGCCTTTTAAATTTAATAGAACAAGGTACAGACATACAGTAAGATTCAGGCTGAGGGAATTTATGGGAAAAGAGATGGCTAAGTATTATATCTCTAAAATGTTGTCAAAGGAGAGAAGCTTTTAACATGAGCATCCACAGAGTTGCAGGACATCCAGCCGGTAAGTCTGTGATCCTGGAAAGCATCAATAAGATCAATAAGATTAATGCAGCAGAATACAAGATGTCAAAACAAAGCCAGTACCTGAGGAGATGGTATCTGATACTGATGGTAACAAGACTGGGCTACGAAGACGGGCTTCAATTTTCCTAACCTGTAGATGAGATGTGGCTTTCAGACTTTGGCATGTGGCACACCTGCAAAGCTGTTGCAGGAGAAAAGCAGAGAAAACCTCGCTGTTCGATTAGATTTTATCCAGTGATTTACAGCCTAGTGCATTCATGTGAACACGTTATAGCACTGAAGAAAAACCAGGCATGTGCTTTAGATCGAAGGTTGAATTTTAACCAGAGCAGAGAGGGCAACTTCAAACGTTCTCAGCTTTCTTGGGTGTTTTTTTTTTACTTTGGTTGTCAAAACACTAAACAGACATTTGTGGTGATGTTACATAATATTGTAAGAATTTTTATATAATCTAGACATCTTATGAAAAGTTCTTTAATTGGTGTGATTATAGATCATTGATTAGCTGCAGTGGCAGCAGAGGAACGACTCATCCATAGACATGCACTCCCTCGCTGGCTGCTGCACTTTGATTTCAGGTGGAGAATTGGTCTCTCTTTCTGTCTGACGCGGTGACTTATGCGCTTCTTCACCTCTCATCTCTGCTCTGAGGTTAAACACACACAGAGTCCTCTCTGTCCCGCTGCTAAGTATTGCCAGTGTGAGAAAAACACTCACTGCTCGTCAGAGAGGCCTCTCTTTTTACCCTCTGGTCTCTTTTTGCCTGTTAGTGTGATAGAGATGAGACTCCGGTGCTGCTCGTTTACCAGGAACCATGACATATTACTGCAAAAGGGGCTAGCTGCTGGGCTATTATCAAGTGAAAGCGATATTACTAATAAACCCGTCATCTCTCCTCGTGTGTCTGCTTTTGTGGGAAGTGACCAAAGAAATGTGAGAGGGTTCCGTTAAAGGCAGGATGAGTGAGTCTGTGGTGGGTTGTCGGCACTAAGAGTCTGACCTTAAATGTGGACTTTATTTGGTGGATATGTATCTATGGTGGACAAGCACATATCCAGCATAACAAATGAGCAGATACAGAAACAAAATACAACACGTGGGTTGTGGTGCATGGAGTTAGCCTATAAACTTACAGGTTATGTTAGCTTGTACACTACATGCACTATAAATATTTTCTATATGCACTAAGTGTACATCATGCAATCAGCCCCTGAAAACTTGATTTCAAATTTCTCTATAAAATCTAATCTTCACGACTAGACCTGCATAGATTAAAGTTACATTTTGGTAATAAAACATCTGCAGGTATTATTCGTTCAGTTGAACAGTCCTATTTCAGCTTAACTGCTCCATTGGGACTTTGTGGGTGTGGTTTGATTGACATTGGATTGCAAGCAACCCCACAACGGTCATATGTGGTACGTGGCTCATCTCTGTCTAACCTGTTCAATCTCTGAGTTTAATTTCTCATGAAATAACCAAAACTGTTGGCAGAGAACTGCGTGTCCATGTAGGACCCTATCACTCAGCGTAATTTAAGACATGGATTGAGAAGATGGGCCTTTTAAACTGAAATAAACTTTAATTATTAGCTAATATTCCAATAACATTGACGGGTAGTGTAACTGAGGTGCATTTCTGTGTTGGGTTGTGTTTTGTTATGTTGCACAGCCTATGACACATTTGTGAATCTATTCCTCAATTTGCATGCGTTTTATTCATTTTGCAGTATTTCTTTTTCTGAAAGTTGCAGTGTGTTGAGCTCTCAGGGCCCCCATAGGTGGCTGCCTGAAAGACTGGAAAGAGAACTTGCGGAGATTTGAGCTCTACAAGAACCACTTGAGCTGCTCAGATTCTGGCCGATCCTCGGGTCTGAAGTTGTCCTTCGGGAGCTGCACTGGCACAAGTGATCTCTGTCTATTCTCTGATAGTTCAACACCCTGCTTAATAATGGATGTTGTTTTCCTGAAATAATGCTCTGTGCTGATCTAATGCACATTAGGATCCTTTTAACCTAATGCAACCTGTCAGTCCTCAGCCATGACACTGTGCCACTGAATCCACAGAGCAGACTGATGTGTTTGCTGTGTTTAGTTATGATTACTGTTAACTTTTATGGTTTGCTCTTGTCTCTGGCTTTAGTTTTAGTTTATGGGATTATTAAGGCTTAAATTGATAGTATAGTGTATCTTAAAGCTTTGGTTAGGCGTCAGTTTTATTTTGTTAGGTCATTATTTTTTGTACTTAGAGCTCTTTCTTCTCATGAAACCATGATTACTAAGATATTTCTTCTATCTAGGTCACACCAGACAGAGGTCTGATATGATTTGATTCTGTTTCATTCATTTCTTTTTAATCCGCCTTCTTCAAGTAAAAACAGCTGATGCAGTCAAAAGAGATCATTGTTTTCATCACTCCGTTGCTTCATCCTGCTTCACAAACACCCGGGACCTCAGATCACAACATGTGAGATATTTTAAATCAATCTTTTTAGATGTCCTGGGCAAAGCTTTTGGCAAGTAAAGCATGTGAGCAAGAGATGAGTTCACATCAACACTGGTGCAGTTTTTTGGAAAGAAACTGAGATGACGTTAGTGCGATTCATATCATTTCTTTGAGCAGTGTCCGCAAATTGGAATTTTTCTTTTTGCCAGTGAATCCTCTTGCACTGTACAGGAGATATGAAGCTGTGCAGTCGGTGTCTAAAGCAGCTTTAAATTGTATCTTTTCCTCCATTGTGTGATGAATTACCTATTATTAAAACAGGATTATTAATTCATTCAAGTATAAACCAATGGGATATCAGCTAGGCAGAACGTGGGGGTGCATTGAGGACTTACACATCCAAAAATGTGTGATGATTTTAGGTGATGTTGTGATTATTAATGCAGCATGAGGTGACCTATAAATATACAGAAAGGTATTTTTTCATGAAATTGAAGCACCAATGGGTTGTTGTGGAGAAAAAAGCAGTTAGGATGGGCAGAAATGAAGGATTGTTAAATTTCGGACGAGTTTGTTGGTTGGACTTTTGAGTTTACCATGACGTTCAATTGCTCATGTCAGGTGATCTTTAACTCTTCAGACTTATGACAAATGACATGAATGCATATGAGAAACACTTGCACTTACAATAGGCAGCACACACTGACAGATTATGATGTGTGTGTATATACTCACGCCTATTGTTTTTTATGTAAGGTCACACAGCGGCCGCTTCAAAGATGCACCACATATACCATGAAACTAAACGCCCTCTAGCAGCTGTTTGTCTTGGTCACGAGGGTGATTTTAGTTTAAGATTTTGGTGCACATCGTTCTGTATCACTCACACACACACACACACACACACACACACACACACACACACACACACACACACACACACACTATATCAACGCTTCATTATTGCTACTTTCAGCATCAACCAAAAAAGGAGCATGCTGCTGCTGAGAACCTAATCCTGTGAGTCAATGGGTATAAAGCCTTCTGTGTGTATGTGTGTATCTGCAATCTATCTTTAGCCATAATATGCCAGCAGCCAGCAACGCACATCTCATACTTGTGAAACCATGTCATGGGACCTCTCTTTCTCTCTCTCTCTCTCTCTCTCTCACTCTCTCTCTCCGTTTCTGTACAGTCACAATCAGCAGCGTACAAAAATACTGTCCCTGTTGGCCTTTCCCATACTTCCATGCAGCTCGTGTTGTTTTATTTCTGCCTGCTCACAGAGTGGCTGATATGGGGATCATTCTGTCGTCTGGGACGTGGGAAAGAGGATGGAGGGGGCGTTTGTACCACCATGGGAGCAGACATGAGGAAATGGCCCACTGAGATTCTCACACACACACACACACACACACACACACACACACACACACACAAATGCAAGTAGGCACAGATCTGTGAGATTGTGAAAGTAATTTAACAATGTTTTTTTTATATTATGGGAGTCATGGATTTGGACATGGGAAGATGACCGCCTCCCACATGAAGTCAGAAGTCATACATTCAACACATATTTTATATATATATAAATATATATATATATATATATGTGTGTGTGTGTGTGCAAATCAAAATAGCTGAGCGTGGAAAGTAGAGGGGAGAAGGTCTTGTCTCGTTGCCAAGCAGTTATCAAAGGCAGAGAAACAGAGTGAACTCTCTTTGGAGTGTAACTGCTGAGGGAAGACCAAAGAGCTGCTCACTAAATAGGGATTAGCCTCAGGTCAGGGAGCCGGTGCAGCTCCTCGCAGCTGAAGGCCTGTGGATTGGATCTTCCCAGCTGTGGTCTGGGACTGCTCAGAAATGAGTTTGATGCTAGTCCGGAAACACTCTTCCAGCAGTCCAACGGTTTTCCTTATCTTCTTAGGTCTTTATTGAAAAGCAGAAGTGTACAGTTATGGCCAAAACGTAAAGTTGAATAGACCTTTTTCACAGCAGACATTTTGACTTGTTAAACACAGATGCCATCATTATTGTTATTAGTTCCGCCTGTGCTTTTCCTGCTATAACAAGTTTATCAATGTGAATCATTTGAAAACAATAAAGGAACAAGAGTGCTCTGATGCCGGCCGGTTATCAAGGGTCATGTTAAAGATTTATTCTGAAAGCAAAATGACATGCAAAGTACGAGATGGACAGGGTTTTGACAAGGACAAAAAAGAAAAACTTGTGATGATCAACGAGCAAACACACCAGTCAAAGCCAAACTATGTTGAAGCCAAGAATATCACGTTCATTGTCAGTGGAGCAGGAAAGGCTTTGTTAAATCAACTGATTTACATTTCTGAAATGGACATTTCTTTTGATTTTGAAAAGGGGGCATTATAGAAAAAGTTCAGGAATCACTGGCATAAAATGTGAGATTCTAGCTCGCATTCAGAGAACATATACAGTAATGCTCTTTTACATTAGTTACAGGGGTTTAAGACATGTAACTCCTTTTAAAACCACAAATTTGTGTTTTAACACCTTCCCAAGACAGAAGAGTGCAGAGTTTTCATTGGGACTTCAATTCGACTGAAGAAATAGTCCCTCTGAATAATTCACAGTAACAGGGACACTGTTTATGGAAATGCTGTGAGGGAACACAAACTAAATTGCGTTCACCTCTGTTGTGTTGGGGTGGCAGCAGAAATCTCAGAGGTGGATCTCTTGACATTTTGCTGAACTGACCTTTAAACACATTCACATGCTCAAATTCCTCTTCTTGTGGTCACAGAGCTGCCCTAGTGGACTCATTGGGCATTGACCCGACCTGAAAGATGGACTGGAGTCTGGGGTGCTGAGAACCGAGCCAGGTCCAGCCTGGGCTGATCTTTTTAACAGGTGGTCTGTTGAAATGGAATATAGCGTCAGATCACCAGGAGAAATCTGCGAGCGACGTGACTCTCTCCTCCCAATCTCCCCTGTTGTGTGGTCCGCTCTGATCCTCTCCACTGTATTTACATTCTTTGTATCCTTCGTCTCCTCTGCCTTTTGGAAAACTTTAAATCTGATGGCATGTTGAGTGGATACTGCATGCATCCAGCTCTAGCACTGTGTGTGTGTGTGTGTGTGTGTGTGTGTGTGTGTGTGTTAGGGAAAGTGGCGGGTCAGTGTGACAAGTTGACCTTGTTTTTCTCTCAGGCATCGTGGGAATGTGCAGTTTGGTTGCAGCAGCTGCCGCTGTCCATCTCATTGTCTCTGCACGCAGCAATTAAAACATCACCTGAACCCCATGCGGGCTCCAGACAGAGGACAGAGCAGCACGCTGTGAACTGTGTCGAGTGTATTAGGGTCGCATGTAATTATTATTTGTATTATTAATACATTTTTTGTTTGATCTATTGATTTATAATATCCTGTCTGTGAATATTATAAACCATCTTTGGGAGTCTGATGAGCCTTTAAACACATTACTCTAAAACTTCTGGACTTCCTGGATTGACTGTTATTGTATCACCCGTATTTTAACAGCGCTCCCCCACCAACACAGCCTCCTGGAGGGATGATTATGGTCTGAATCCCCACTTAACCCAACATTTTATATTATTTATAGATTTGAGAAAGTGGAACCAGTACCTGTTTGACATCTTGTTTAAAGAACTGACTTAAATGAATATCAAAATCAAGTCAACTAATCATTTGAACACTAACAATATATCTGAAAGGTGTGTGTGCTAAGATCTGTTATGTACATTAAACATTAATGCATATATTTTCATACTGATGAACAACATCTGGTCTACTAATCAGCAGTCTTCCTATCTGGATCCATTCACAACTGAAACTCACTGTAATTCCTCCGGAGTCCAGTTTCTAGCTGCTATTTCTGTTTGGTGCTGGCCGGTCCTCTCTTCTTCAGCAGAGTTACTGTGTGCAGCCAACATAGCGGGAATAAAGCCATCCACTTGGGCCAAGGTCACAACAACAAGACTAGTTTTAGAGATGTATCATCTTGATATAACCTTAATAAGGTCACTAGAGTCCTCATTAATAAATGAAAGCCTTGTTAACTGGTAACAGCTAATGCAAGCAAACAGGACAAAACGAAGCATGAATATTTATGACGACAGAATAAAACACACTTGGGTCAAAGAGCCTGGTGTCGGGGGGCTTTTATGGAAATATAACGAGCATCCTCGTGTAGTGTGGATCAAAGAAGTTTTCAATTCTCTGCCAAATTACAGCTTACAGGATTGTTAGCTGGATCGCAAAAATGGCATAACAAGATCTTTAGTGTTGCATAAATAATGTCTACACACATCATGTATATTTATTACTCTCTGCTGTAGAAAACCCTGTCATTATTTTATTTGAGTAGCTCATTCATGGCATTATAAACCCTGCGACACGTAGAGTTTATGGTGAAATGTGTCTGCTGTGCCAGGAGCTGTGTGGGGGATTCATGAGTCAGTGAGAGTGCTTTTCGTTCTGAATGCCTGATTAAAGCCAATTGTGTGTGTGTTAATGCCTATGTGATAGATGTGTATCAAGACCTTTCGTTTATTAGTTTTTAAGAGTCTCTCATAGCATTCCTTTGCACCATTTAGCAAAGCTGAGTTGACCCAAACTAAGTGGGAGTACTGTTCTGGTAATGGATCCATAAAAGGGGGACAAGTATTTGGCTGTGTCTGCCCACAGCTCAGATATGTCTATGAAGATTCTCTGAAGTCTTATATTTTCTCCTAAAGACCAGGTTTTGAAATAACAAGCACCATTAAAGTAAAAAAAACTTAGTTGAGGTCCTTGATTTTGGTGGTCTATGTGTGATCCGCTAGTATACTCCACTAGACTCCTGCTCCTGTCTCATGAAGGTGACATCGTTTTCAAGCTAAAAATTGATTTAGCAGAGGTTGAGAGATCCAGACTTTTAATTTTTTACATTGGCTCACGCTCCAAAATCACCGGATGCTCTAATTACACAACTGCAACTCGATTGCGTCTTTTGTTAGACCCTCTGTGCCAGGTTACGGTTTGTAACACAAGCTCTCCACAAGATTAGATAACCCTGATGATGTCATGAGGGTCATTTTCTCAGACCTGTCCAGTTGCCACCAAAGACATTACGCAACTGTTTTCACTGGCTGAGTAGTGCTGCCCCTGGTGAATAAACTGATCCTAATGTGCAAAATCGTGTTTCTTAAAGCAGAAACAAAGGTTGTGGAAGGAGAGCAGAGGAAGAGGGAGATGGAGAGAAAGGGGGAAGATACATGCAACCACCATCTACAGTCGAGCTATACGTTTAAAAATAAAAAAATATTGTGAAAGAGGGAAATACGTGTCTTTGAATATGCAGATACTCGGATATCGTTAGGGTTATGCCGACATGAGCTTGACTAAGCGAACTTGCATATTTCATGTAATGTTTCATGCATTATGTATTTGCCGCTGTTTGTGGTCTTCTTTTCTATTGAGATATGTCTATCAGTCCTTACTCTGTCATTTCACTTTGGGGTAAAAATCTTGGGGACAAGTCTGAGTCAATTTGGCTGCATATGTTTTTATTTGATTTTTTTATAGTTGAACACAAAAAATATCAACTCTCCTCAAGTATAATAATGTAGACACTAATGATTTTGACTTTGCCTTTGTGTGACATGGCTTAAATAAACTCCACATCCTGCAGCTCGTCAGGAGAAATGAAAGTGGAAGATTGAGGAGGACTGGTCTGTTGGCATTTTGACCCTCTGTCTGTATATCTCCTCTCACCGCGTTGAGAGTTCTTATCTTCAGCTTGATAACGTTTCCTTTTCTCTGCAAGATATTGTAAGTGTGCCATTGAGGGATTAGTGCGATAAATGTCAGAGGTCACTCGCGAGCAGCTCGCAGAAAACCAAACACACTTTTTCCCCCCCACACATCTCAGTCTGCCACCTTGATTCCTCCTGCCGTCCAACCCCTGCCTTTTCTTTATTGAACCACTCTCACTCATCTTTTATCTGTTTTCTCATGTTAACTCTACACTCTACACACTCTCATTTACATGCATACAAAGAGCACACTGACTGAGGCACTGTTTTCCCATGCTCCCTCTCTCTGTCTCACCCTGTCCTGAAGTAGGGCTGCTATTTCTGGTGCCAGTCGGGTCAGTGCACGTAATTCTGCTGTATCATGAAAGCAAACAAGCTTGATAGGCCATTGTTATTCTTAGATGTGACAGGGCTGGAAGCGTGTCCCAGAGCTGTCACTTCATTTTACTGCCATGTTTGAGGGGAACTATTTGGTTCCCAAGTAATATACTCTGTGGCATGCATGCTGCAAACTGCCAGGAAGTGCATTCAAGACATAATTATAATTAAATGTTATACATCCCGTGTTATTTTTAAGATGATTATAACTATGCTCCCATCAGTTTTTTGCTGCTGTCATGTTCATACTGTATCTCATCAGTGCGGTCACCTGATAGGATAAGCTAGTGGGTGATGGCAAGCAATTAAAACTAGGTTCATGACGAACACACACACACACACACACACACACACACACACACACACACACACACACACACACACACACACACACACACAC
>JAVQJD010014139.1:0-14993 GCA_036023655.1 Nannoperca australis
ACAGCAAGTCATTCGGTTTGCTGTATATAGCTTAGTGTCCAAGCAATTGGATACTTTTTTTGTCTTTGAAAGGTATGAAGGTCAAATCTTCAGTTTACACCTCACGAGTCCTTGAGCAAGACATACACCTGATGCAGCAGCCACTTCAAATGATCTTTGCCCTCATCACTATTGTCCCTCTGTCCCAGAGGAAGATTATGTAATATTATAGAAGAATAACTGAAAATATATAAAAGATAATTGAATCTATAATCCATCAATTTGGGTCTTAATATTTTAATATTTCTCTGTTTTGATAACATTCTACATAGTGTTCTGCATCTATGTTGCAGTTGGTGTGTGCACTTCCATTAGATTTTGCAGAGCTACTATCTAATTTGAATTTGACTTAACATACTTGCCGTAGTTGTGTGCAGACATAGTTTTGTTTTGACATCCAAATAAGGGGTTTAGATAATTAAGTTTATCTAATAATTTGTTAAAAATGTCCCTGTTTTCTGCAGTTTTGAAGCTGTAAAGGATTGCCAGGTTGGAAAAAATACAGTTTTTCTTTTAAAGTGTGCAATATGGCAACTTGGCACCAAAACATCCCCAAAACAACATACTGTAAACTAATCCCATCAAAAACAAAGACGCATCTGACTTCTCCTAAACAAGAGTCACTGTGTTTAGCATTCATACTTTCTGGAAATGAGATGGTAAAGCTTAACACCTTCAACCAACAATACACCACAATTCATGCTTACTAAACGCATCCTCCATTGTTAACAAGTGCATTACAATTGCACGCTGCCTTTTCTGGACGGGAACATAACCATATGAAAATCACCAGATGTAGGAGAGCTTGTTGTGTTACATTTTGCATCCAGTCTGGCATCTATTGCTGAATATGTTTCATGTTTGTTGTGAGTAAATCTTCACTAGAAAAGTCTTTTGTGGAAGCAAATCCCATTAGCCCATCAGCCAAATCAATATTTCCATGCCGAGTATGTCTATGTAGTTTTTAAATAATGTTATTGTCAATCCACTGAAGACAAAATGGAGGCCACAGTGTGACTAAAAAGGGGGAGCTGTGGCATTAATTTGATCGAGAAAGGGCAGAGAATCTCAGTATCATTACGTGCCGCAGTACACTGCACCTAGTATTCGCAAACTGAATCTGCCTGTTAGACGAGTGACAGGCGTTCAAGCTAAGTTACAGTAACAGACAGTCAAAAACATAATCCACAACTGCCAAAAACACTTTGACAACTTGTGCTTGCTGCCTCCTCTTCTCTGTCACTGGCTAGATAAACTCTCTACCTCTCCGTCTCCAAACCTCACCTCACTCTCTGCTCGATTATAATTGCTCACATTTAACAGCTGAGCTTCTGAATCCAGAGGAGCAAAGAGAATGAAGAGGAGGCGGCACGCACAAAAAAAAGAAAAAAAAGATGCACACATCTCTGGTGGAAATTGACTGGCACCGGTGTTTAAAATAATAAGATGCAGCTGTTGATAGTAGGGACTGTCTCCAGGTTTACTTCCCTGTGGCCCCTGTGGCAGCAGAGGAGCCGTGATGAAGGCAGACAGCTGACAGGTGCTCCAGGATGATGCTGCCATCAGGTGCATCTGCTAAACTTAACTCAGAGGCAGGAGAGGAGAGATAGGGAGCGAAAGAAAATGTGAGTGGGGGAGAAAGAGAGGAGTGGCCAAAAACATATGAGGAAAAGAGGGTTAAAGCCAAAAATAAAAAATAAGAGGAAGACGGCGGATAGTGAGCAGGCAGGAGAGAGTGGGAATAAGTGTGGGTTTGTGTTTACCCAGTGTGTATGATTGGGTGCACCTTTAAAACCTTACGCCAGACCTTCCTGTAAAGAAATTCACAGGATGCCTTTGAACCTGCGAGGTTAACGGAAGAGCTGCCTCTCTGTCTAGACACTTGACACTCCGGAGGGCTAACAAGTTTACTGAGCAGGTCAGGATATGGGGAGATGGTGGGGGAAAGGTAATAAGGGGAGATAATGAGCAGGTGCAGAAAATGATGGCGAGGAAATAGTCGGTAATAATAAAAAATTGAGATATTAAATAAAATAACGTGCGGGGGGGGGGGGGGGCAGCACATCAGGAAGAAATGTTGAGTGTGCGGATGAGGAGAAAAAGGGGATGTGCTGTTGCCATATGTTTATATATCACTGCATGCATCAGCACTTTGCAGCTACCACAAACACACACACACACACACACACACATTCAAAGTCTTGTGTCAGAAATGCAGCCACAATGGATTCACTGTGTGCTGCTGTGACAGTGGTGCCGCTGACGGTGTATCTGAGTTTAATAAAAGGTGCAGCGGGCACAAGTCAGGAGCTGAGGCAGGGATTTGAACCCCCTTGAACCCCCTCATGCTGGGGGAGCCCCCCCCCCCCATGTCAAACTCAAGGCCAACCAGATGAAGTGTTCCGGGCCGAGCAAGAGGCGACGGGGAATGTAACCAAGGTGATGATCTGCCCTCTCTTCTTTTTCCTCATGAGTGTCTAGCTTTCTCTCCACGCTCACACACTTGTACGCAAATTCACAGCAGTGAAGGAGAGGAGCCTGACAGAGCCCGGTGCATCGCAGGCAGCCCGACAGAGTGGCTGGGAGCCCTGTCACCAATTTGTTCCTAGCCATGGGGGATATGCAGGGGATGGAGAGGTGATGGCAGCTCCCTGTCCTCATCATGACTAATGAGGCCCAGGCTTCTCCTTAGTGTGTGTGTGGGGGGGGGAGAGCAAGATCGGATTGTATCAGCTCGTGTCACAGTGCTGCCCAAACTCCTATTCCTGAAAAACCGGGGTTGATAACTGGCACAGACCACTGTGCACTCTTACTTCTCCTTATGCAACTCTCCTGGCTGGCTGAATTATTTACCGGGTCAAAACACACACACACACACACACACACACACGGGAGAGGAGGAGATCAGGTCTTGTTCAAGGTAGCAACCATTCAATACATTGCACATCTTCTGGGACGCCACACCAGCTGAGGTTGGCTTGCTGTGCTGGCTGACCCGTCAAACCCTCAAAGATAGAGAGGGAGGACGGGAAGGAAAAATAGGCGGGAGAGATGGCACGTACCTGCTGTGATAAAATACAGCCAGAAATAATGAATTCTTATGAGGACTAAAAATGTTCAGCGTATGATGACCGAACCCCGTAGGAAACACATGGCAGTACTTTATTCAAGCATTAATCATGCAGATTGTTTTTTTTCAGGCTAGTGTTTCAAGTTGAAGTGTCAACCACTTATCGTGTCTGTGACAGAAGATTCTGTCAAAAAAATAATTTGTGTTTTCAGCAACTTTACAAATTGTGCACACTCACTTTATCACTGCTTTGTACAAAACGGTCTGTCACGTGGAACAACACTTAAGAAGTCTGATTTGCATTTTACTATATCATCTGTGGGACGCGTGAGGGGGGATGCTTCTTCTTGTGATATAATGCTCGTGTGTGATAAATCTTCAAGACATTAAGAGTACAAAGACGTTCAATCTTATGAGAGATGAGAACTGTATGATGTGTTTTGCATCAGAGGAATGGAGGAAGAACAGTGCTGTATTTGTAGTTCAGGAGCTCCCCAGTGTGGTTAAAAAGGGAACGCGCAACCAAAGGTGGGCTCTCGTATTGCTTTTTTCCTCTCACTCCACATATGGCTCTCCATACATTAGGCTGAAAAGTCTTTCCTTTTTCCTATATCCGCTGAGACATCCTGCACAAAATTGGAAAAGTGCAAAGCAGCTTTGATATTCTAAATGTGTTTGTCACTAGAGCGACCGCATTTACTGATCATGGCAGCTTTAAACTAAAAAGAGGTCAAATAAAGTGATCAAATATAACCTAATTGAGTGATGATGAAATTTCATAACAAAAACACACCAAATATAAAAGAACATCCCCTTTAATAGTTAAATACAGTCCTTTCAATCAGAATAAAATACCGACAAACCAAAAGTCTTCATTCAAAGCTTGCAATGAACTATAATCAGCTTCATTCACTTGAGATTAATGTACGCAAAATTGCTAGTTGGGCAGTGGCATTTGCGAAATTCAAGAACAAGAGGGAGAGGAGAACAGCAAAGGGATGTAAGGGGGAGAAAATGGATGCCAGGAGAGATGCTGAGAAGAAAAATGGGAGGGAAGCAAAACAACAGCAGAAAATAAACAGTGTAGGAGAGAGTGTCTGGGCTAAGTAAGGAGAGAAAAGAGGATGGAGGAGGGAGGTGGGAGACTGAGAGAACCTGAATTATTGTGCTGATCTCATAACACCAGAACATGGCCTAGTCAGCTAACAGAGGAGGAGACATCAGCTTTTTCCCCACTTCTTCTCCCACGGGGAACCTTCACAGCATTAAGAGACAAACCCGCCAACTGAAAGAGTTTAGGGCTAAAACTTAAAATCCCTGATTATACTTCTGATTGTAAATAAATAATTGACAAACAATTATTTTTTTGGGGGGAATGCACACACATTAAGGCATGACTACAGTAACACGTTGATTCTGTTACAACTAATGTAAGAAACGTTTCACCTGAATTCACCACAACAGCTGAGGAAAGATGAGGAATTTCTAGATGAAGGCACGGATATATACAGGCGTTGTATTTATGGCTGTTGAAAGTCAGGGTGTTTGTTGCTTAGTGAGGCAGCAGAGGAGTAAAGGAGGGGCATTAGGGTGCAGGTGTGGGTGGTTTAAAGAGACCAGTCTTTCGGAAGTATCGCACGATGAGAGGCACGGACACCAGGGTGATGCTGATGCGAACCGGAGCGAAGAGCTTGTGGATGGCATAGGCCAAGACGAACGTGCTCGTCCCCGCTGCCAGTTTAGACCGAACGACTGCCTCGGTGAAGCCCAGTTTGCAAAGCATGGCCGTCATATCGATGCCACTGGGGAGACAGATGAAACACAGAACTGCTTTTACACTTGAGTTTTTATCAAATTATAAAAGGTTCCACACACACACACACACACACAATTAAACGCGTCAATAGAAATAATCATGATGTCCAACATTAGGTAGGGGACGTCAAACAAACAAAAAAAACTGTAACGAATGGAATAACTTAATCAAAGTTAGAAAATAAATGAATAAACACACAAACAATGAACAAAAACAGTGAATTAACTAAATTTAAATTACAAATGAATACAAAGTATGAATATAAACTATAATACTAACAGCTATACAAATCCTCATGTAACTTAACAAAGTGCTTTCTATATACTGGATTACTACAGTCCACAAACCCAAAAGAAACGTTTGTTTTAACTTGCTGAAGCTTCAAAGCCCAAAAAAGAAATCCTAAAAGCCTCACACTGCAATAACAACTACTCTTTTCTTTTTTTCCCCCTTTTTTTTTCCCACCTAGCTTTTTGGTTCTGTCTGGTTGCATCCTTAAGGACTTAAAGAGATGAAATATAAAGTTAACAAGTAGAGTCTGTCCCCTTTATCTCCACCAGAGGGAGCTGTGTTTGTTAAAGAACATTAATAGAATGTATAAGTTTATTTTGCAGCCTTGACCCATTTAACCTGATAAGCATAAGAAGCACTGCAAACATGAAATCACACATCAAAAGGGGGTTTAACAAGTTACATGTATCACCACCTTTTGTGAGACAGTTTTGTAAAGTCTTGGCATTTTCATCCGAGCTATTCGGGGGAAAATAAATATATAAAGAATGTGGCCACACGAGGCTGCTTCAATCAATACAGCATCTCTCTCGCACATTAACAGCTCTGTTGCGCTCAGCGAACTTTAGTCAGCTAGATATAAAGATCCATCTGCACCCTGACAACTGTTTACCCGGCACACAGCACCGCATTAGCAGGCCACATGCCTGGGCTCTGTGGTCGCACAGTGTTAATGCTCAATGGTTGCTGGTTGCAGAGTCAGATTTCACTTCAAGGGTCAATTAGCAGCTATACGAGAAAATCTCCATGCTGTCAGATAATCTCTGCCAAGTCTCTCTGGTATTCAAGCTGGCATGTGGCCAGACAGACAGACCGACGTGCAAGGACATTAAAACTTGTCTAGACTGATACTCCAGCCAAAACTAAGGTTGTGCTGCGCTGCTACTGCCCATCACTGTCGACAGAAGTTTACTAAATAAAACAAAATAGTTGAACGTAGTGTCAAAGACTTAAATTCTGCATGTGTTGTTGCAGAGAGCATTTGAGAACATTTGAATGCCCGTGTCCGATCCATCCAGTAGCAGTATTTTCAACAGCGTGGCCGTGCCGAGTGGACATTGTCAAGAGCCTGTACTTTGAAATCTCCCGTAACAGTTCCCAGTTGTGCCAATTTGCCCCAGATATTTTGCATTCCTCTGTGTGAAAGCAGCCCACAGGTCAGTCATTTCCTGTGCACGACTTTAGGCTTAAAGGAAATGTTACACTCTGCTGCTCTCACACTAATAGATTATAGTATCTCTAAGTGACGTTTGAGGCATTCCAGAGTTATTTTGTAATGTGTTGACCGTTTTGCAGAATTGTATTTGACTTTTTTTGCAGAAGTCGTGCAGCCTGCTTCATCTGCTTGTACTTCAGTGATTTCCAACATTTCTTCCGAAAATACTTGGGGAGAATTAGAGAATATGTTGCCGTCAGCTGGAGGCTGTATACGATTGATGTGGGATCGATTTCTCCTTCTCCTGCCGAGAATCTGAATATCTACGAAGATGCTGTGTTTTTATCCTTGTTTCAAACTGTAGCCACACTTGATAAATCGTGACTTTACAGAGCAATAGGTCCTAAAGTGCATTGTTCATTTTGCACTCAATTTCATCAATCCCTGATCTTTTATTTTGAAAGACATGGGAATAAATGCGAGGCTAAGATACAATCCAGCTGCTAACAGGACCTTGTGTGGCCACCTGCAAACCCATAGAAAATGATTTGTTACCTGGATATAAAGAGGTAGAACATTCCCAGGGACATGAGGGAGATGCCGATGTGAAAGGAAACTCCCACAGCTCCATACTCCTTGAAGACTTTCTTTAACTGCTGGGTCTTGTTGGGTTTTTCTCCCTCTGGCTCCCCCGGGGCCTTTGTGACAGATGAAGATATAGTAGAGGCCTCCTTTAAATTCTGCTCCTCCTGCACAAAAAACCCCCCAGTAAAATAAGAGGGCAGGTTAAAAAATGAAATGCAAGGACAGGATGAAATGAGACTCAATCCCTGGAGCTACAGGAAGCCGAGGAAGAGACAAAAACCAAGGGAAGGCATTAACGCCAAACAGGAAGTGGATTGAAATTGTGGGGATTGTTTCCACCCTGCATACAAAACTGACACTTTACACTTCAGTAAGTAAAACTTTAAAAATCTTTTTTCTATTACTTTAGTTATCCAAGGGCTCCTTCAAACTACAAAACCTACAAGTTCCAAGATGGAGGCTTCACTTCTGGTTCAACTCACTGGTTTTGGGAACTTTAATATCCAATAGACACAAGTTGACAATGTTAGTTAGGTGTTGGTATACTTTTTCTGCCAAACATTTGTTACTCTTTGTTAATTGTTGATATATTTTGGTAATTTATAAGCATTTACTGGTGCGTAGTATGTAGAAATTCCAATCATGACTTTTTACCTTTTAGAAATGTCAGGGACACTGCCGTTTGCCTTCGCAGGGTAGGTCACTCAGACTGAACTACAACAAACCATTCACTTGAATGGGAAGTGAGTCCAAACCTTTGACTGGTACTGTATTTATTTATTTTGTTTTCATTTTAAGTTCAGATATACAAATGCCTCATCGTTATATTGATTAAAAACTGTGAGGTCATCCAAGTAGGTCAAACAAAGCCTGAATAGAGGAAGGAGAAGCCCTTTTTTAATAAGCTTTCTTTATTCTTCGTGCAGCCAAGTCAGCTGATTCAACAGACTGTGTGGTTTAGGTTATCACTCACCCTTTCACACACAAGGTTTATGACTCTATCTTACAACACACACACACACACACACACACACACACACACACACACACACACACACACACACACACACACACACACAAAGAGCCTCTCATAAGTACACACATTACTCTGTTTGTGACCCTCGGACACACCACCAAGATGAACAAGCACCAGGCACAATTCAGCCGTCTGACATGTAGCGGCGAGCAGGCGGTGTGTGCTGGCAGTAAAACAGATTAGTGAACTACAACACACTCGACAACAACAAGAGAACAGCCTTCAACAGCGCATTGGTGGCGAAGACGTGACTCACAAAGCGGCTTGGCAAGAAGCAATTTAGACAGCCTGCAGTGTGTTAACAGTACAACATGTAAATAAACATAGTCCTCCCTCTGACTTGAGCCTCAAGAGCTGCATTTTACAACAGTTGTCATGCTTAATGCAACACTACAGGGGGTAAAATAGAAGTGTTTTTTTTTTTTTTTTAAAGATCAGAATTCAAGATAACAAACCAGCAGGCTTGTTAATATAAAAAGTAAACTTACCACTGTCTAAAGTCTTACTTTTTTAAATGTGAGCACAGATTGTACTCAGTACTGAATTGACTTAATGCTTGTGGTGTTATACAGTCATTTGGCTTTATAGTGTGTTTATGTATGTATGAACCTTTTGTCATAACCCTCCTTTAAAAAAAAAAAATCATTTTGACTTGTTACAATACTGATTTCTCAGGTACTCATTTAATCAGTGTCCTGTCATTGTGAATGGTAAATACTGTGTGAAAGTGTAATCTGTATCTATAGTTTTGGCAGAACACTGAAGTAAAACCTTTTCTAACCATTTGACTTAATACCAGGCTGTGACTGGTTCATGGTGCAGCGGGGGCTCCAAAGACAAGCTCAACTTTGAAAGTGTGTTACTTGAATGCTGGGACTCCTTTTAGGAATACTGATACCACAGCACTATGGGGGCATTAGTGTAAATAGGGTCATAACAGAAATAATAAATGGGACCCATACCATTGGAGTTTAAAGAATAAATCGGCATTGAATCACATTTCAACCCCCAGAGGGCAGTCCAGCAGCAGCCCTGTGTGATTTAGTGTTGAAATAAAATCATTACATCAATCAGGGAATGTCTGACCAAAGTAGCTATCTGCATGTGACCAAGCATTCAGAGCCAGAATTCAATACGTGAATGTTTTTGATACCCAGTGCTCCAGGGTCCTGCTGTGGTAATGTGATTACAACACATATCTTTTTATGGAGCCCTTTCAGGTTAGAGGTTTCATTATGATTACAGATACTGGGGGAAACATAAGTTCAGCTTTATTGCCCATGTTTAACAAATTGTTTTTGATGATTAGGGTTCAACTGAAACTGAAGCAGTAAAAAATAGCAGCTGACAGGAGGGCACCGTGTCCAGTGGTTCCATTTGAAGCCAAGTTATTCAAATTCTCCTTTCTGCCAAGAGGAAACACAGTCCCTCTCTTAAGAAAACAGGAATTAGCTTTGGCCTGTATGGAGTGAATCTATTTTTAGACAGCACACTGACATTGTGCCCACAGAGCTGAAACTTAGTAAGTACAAAGAATGTGGTCAAGAGTGACCTCTTTAACAGGCAACTTTATTATAGTAGACTATCAGGTCACGGTCAACTGGAACAGTGATGAGGACAAAATGTAGGCTGATGGAAAATGTGTGTATGAGCATACTTTTCTTGATAATACAGCAAGAATAAGCACATGAAAGGATAACTAACCATAATGAGTTCGAGTAACTTCATGTCTTACAAAAATGGAAAACATGGCAGTTTTGTCTATGTAATGCTCCAGATTTAGGACTAAAGAGGAAAAGCACTAATGTAAAGCTGCACAGCAAAAACATGTATGATGGCAAATTTCTTGTACAATTGTCCCATTGATTTGAAGTTTGGAAACTTGATTAATAACTTCAAATGTGACTGCTGTCCTTCTCACTAACGTGTGCAACAATTGGTATAACACACAGTAACTTTCATACATATCATTATATGGCTTTTTTTCCCTGCAGCGACATCCTGCTTGCTTCCAACCACATTCCCTTGTAGGCCTAAGCCAGATCAAATTTAATCAAAAGGGGCAAACACAATGAAGAAGGGAGCGGAGAAAAACGAGCTTATCTGTTCTCGTCGCTGCAATTTGTCTTGCTAAATTTTGGCCCGAGCCCCCTGGATGAAGCCGTAGTGTTGGTGACGTATGCGCCAGCCTGCCAACAATGGACAATAGAAAGGCCAGAGTTGGCGAGGGAGCAGGCCTTTGCTTTTCATAGGCGAGCCATGCTGAGCTAAAAGTAAAAGGCAGGCAGCAGTGTGGGAGGGTCATGTGAGCGAGCGGCCAAAGGGAGTTGTGCCAGGGAGGTTGTATGGGAGGGGAACAGTGGGACTGCTGTGCCTGATAACAGCTTTTCAGTTGAACGAAAACACATGCAGATATGCAAAGTCGCAGACAAGGACACACTCACGTGCAATGACAGAGCAAGTGGGAAATGTCAAGAGGCTCAAGCAGAAGCTAAGAAGTGACTGCAGAAGTGTTGAACTTAAAACAGTTATTGTGTCATTTATTGACTCATTAAAAGAGGAATTCCACTGAATTTACACATCAGTAGTACCGGGTGAGTACTTACTGTGTATCTAAAAATGTTGCAATAGAGCCAAAGTCTCAAATTGCCTTGGGTGATGTCACTTGAGTCAGCGTTGGTTGGGGCTGAAGTTTGAAAATGTCTGGGGGGTGTTGAGTTAGAGAGACTTACCAGACCTCTGTACCCTGCTCCTTATCCTTAACCTTGAGGCCAGCGGCTCAAGGCTACATTAGCAGCTACTAGCATAACACACCTGAATCTCCACCCAAACTGTTGGCGGTCGAGTGCATTGTGGGCAATGTAGGCACCTGGTTTTGACAAGGAAGAATGTGCAAAATAGAAACTATCGCTGGTCCTGCTGAATGAGTTTTGATCCCTTTCTTTTTAACGGTCCATCGTGAATTCCGACAATGTCATAATCCGACATCCGACAATGTCCGAGCTCTATCTCAAACATATCTTTGGCATTTCTGTACTGCAGTTTCTTGTTACTTTTCAGCCCACATCAACGTCACTTTTTGTAACAAAAGAGCGGCTTTATTATCTTTGAGTTGGGGTTTTTGACCAAATATTAGTCTAGGTTCAAGTTTTGGAGCTACCTGTTATAGAATCACAGACTGAAATGTCTCAACAGTTATTGGATGCACTGCTACGACATTTGACACAGATTGTAGCCCAGATGATTAGAGGATGAATCCTAATGCCTTTGGTAAATTCCCCGACTTTTAATTGTTCCGACACATTGGTTTGCAACCACAAAAGCTCAAGGACATTCAAAGCTAATGGCACGCCTTACAGCCTCGGCTGTACTTTTGTGCTAATTGGGAAAAGTTAGCATGCTAATGCTAACATGGTAAACATTATACCTGCTAAACATCAGCATGTTAGTATTGTAATTTAAAAGCATGTTAGCATTGCTGACATTGGCATTTAGTTATAATTATACATGGTATGAATTACAAAGCACTGAAAGTAACACCAGTAGAGTAGTGTTTATTGTGCCTTCTACAAATTGCTCAACTTCACCCACTTTTATTTTATTTTTTTATCTACTTTTCAGAGGTGTTGACTCAACACTAAAAGAGCTCGTGCCACAGCGCTCGATGAATTTACATCTTATTCAGATTAGTTGGGTTTGGACAGGATGACTCATTCTTACCATGACTTCTATAAAAAAAAAAAAAAAAAAAAAAGAAGCAGTTTGCTGTCCAGTTCTGAGCTGAGGTGTCCGTGAGCCTGTTTGAACAGTGAGTCAGCACGTGTTCCCTTAACTTGACACCTCTGCTCTTGCAGATTTCCAGTTGCGATCAATTATGCATAACTGCTCTACTGTGTATTATTCCCCGCACATGTAGACGAGCCCACGCTGCTGCGCGCGTCAGGCACTGTTGCGTAACAAGCCTGCCTGCGTACACGGTGGCTGTTACTGAGGAGGAGGAGGAGGCCCAGAGAGGCTGGCAGGCTGCTTTTATTGTATATACTTCACGTTACACCGGGACACAGAGACACATACGCGGCCTCCCCGTCCCCCCCACCAGTTGAACACCGCGTGGACACGTGTGCACTCACTGACCGGTCAACGGGGTCACGCAAACACTCGAGTTGGATAGTTTAAAAAAAAAAAAAAAAAAGTACCCCTTTGTTGCTGTCAGCCGTCCGTTCCCCGCCGTCATCGCTCTTCTTCGCGGCTGCGGCCGTGGACGCGGATCTGGTCTGCGTGGTGCCGGTGGAGCGACGTCGACCGGAAACCCTCCAGTCACCTGTAAACACAACACCGCCCGCCGGCTCTCCTCCTCCTCCTCCTCCTCCTCCTCCTCCTCCGCCGCCTACTGACCTTTTGAACTTTGAACTCTTAGCTTTTTTTGGACTTTTGATTTTTATGATTTTTTTTGTGTTTTTTGCATGTGACCTCATTTGGATCTGTTTTCCAGGAGGGTTTCAGGGAGGGAGCGAGGCGACACGGGAGGGGTGGGTGAGAGAAAATAAATCAATGTGAAAAAGATATAAAGCTGCATTCATATGAAAAACTAAAAAAGACTGAGATTTTTATGGAAAAACAAATGTTTTTTTTGGAGAAAAAAACAACAACAACCTGTGGCAAAGTGATTTCCATTCAGTTTGTTTTCTTGCTTTTTTTTTCCTTCTTCTTCTTCTTCTTCTTGTTCTTCTTCTTCTTCTTTATGTCGGTTATTTTCTTCTTCATTTAAAGTAAACTTGAAAGTTCACCACAGGAATTGGCGCATCATCTTGCTTCTGGCGCCGGTGAAAAGCCCGAGCGGCGGCCCAGAAGCAGCCCGCGCCAGTTTCTTTGAGAAATAAGACTACTTCCAAACAGTTTTGAGTAAAAACTGTCTGATCAATATTAGACTCTCAGAGCTCTCCAATGGTTTTTACATTTTTCAGGCAGTGTAAAGTTTTTTGATAAGGCCATTTTAAGTGGCTCTGTTTCTCATTCAAAGTCTATATATAGAACCACTTTTTTCTAGAGTAGTTTAAAGGTAAAAATAAAAAAGACATTTGCCCTGTTTGGGTGGGAGAAATGCTACCTACTTGTGTCACCTTTTGCTGAACTGACTCACAGATAGACAATCCGTGGTTTAAATGCACATGATGAAATGACCTATATTTTCTACTGTTTAAATGTATAGAGGGGGAAAAAAAGTACTACGATACCTGTAAACCTGCGTTAACGTCGGTGCTTCTCGTGAGTTTAGTTGTGGTTTCATCACAAGTCTAACGGTCTTAAATGTTCTCATGTTTTTCAAGAGAAGACTAAAAAATCTGTTTACTTGAACAATAGACAAAGCCTTTCATATTACTATAACAGTTACTTTATTGGGGTTTTCTTTTCATTTACTTTTTGTTTTTTGTTTTTTTTAAGGAGTCCCTGTTTGCTAAATTTCTCGTTGGTTAATTAGCTATATAAAATTCTTAAAAATATATATAAATATAAATATATCTATTTATATATAATGTCAGCTTGTGAAGCATCAATGTCATTATTTTATTTCTCTCGTGGGAAACAATATTTAGATGTGTTTTGTTGTTCAGCAAAATGTCTTATAAAGAAAAAAAGACAAGATCAGTGGAGTTTAGTGCCAAATCCTGAAGGTACTTCCTGCCTAGCGTCAGTGTATTTCTTGTGAAATGATTTGATAACATGGGTATTTTATTATAAGTGTTTTGTATGGATCCCTCATATTTAAAAATATAGATTTAAAAAAGAGTTTGTTAACTTGCTATTCTGTGGTCTTGTTGCCTGAAAATGTCATGTTTGCTTTTTTCTTTGTAAAGATGTAAAAGAAAAAGAAAAAAAAATAATAAGAAGTGCCCATGTGTCATATCTATATCTATACACACACACACACACACACACACACACACACACTCGTGAAGACCTCACAGTTTACTTTCTTGTTGTGTGCATGAGAGCCCCTGAGTGTGAAAGCCTCTACAGCAACCGCTACCGCCCGCCACGTGCGCACACACACACACACACACACACACACACTGATAGTTTATCCATTGTACAGCCGTTCCATTCATCAAAGCCTTACCACAGATCTTTGCACTCCTGCTCTCTCTCTCTCTGTTAGTGTGTCGCACGTCAGGCTTCGACACGTCTTGTTTGGAGTGTGTTCTCGCACGCCGTCCGCGACGCAAATCCACTTCTCTCTTTCTGTTGGGTTCAAAACGTTTGAGTTTGTAGCCCGGCGCTGTTTGTCTCAGGCGGCAAGGATCATTACTGTTGTGTGTAACCTCAAGACGGGCGCGCTTTCTTTCTTTCTTTCTTTCTTTCTGTCTTTCTGTCTTTCATGATGTAAGCACAGGGCAACACTCCAGCCTCCATCTTTTAAGGACAAAAACAAAAAGCACACGCTGCCGTCGGAGCGTATTGCAGAGAGAGGCGGGACGGTCCAGAGCCACTGAACTTCTCCACGCGCGCGTCTTGTGGCCTAAATCACGTTTAGATGCCAAAGTGTGTTATTGACATTCTCATAGTCGAGCCGTTTACGTGGCACAGTGTTGTCAGTCTATTCAGCTGCCCCTCGACTCCCCTCCCTGAAAGCCTCGTCTACGCTCTGCAAAAAACAAAAGGCAGCATTATTTTCTACAGAAGTCACCAGTCGCCTTAACCAGGGAGCGTTGAACCAGTATTACAAGAGTAGAAGATGTTGTGAGTCAGTCAGTGATGTGTGCCACGTCTGGGATCACCTCCGTGTGCAGGTGACCTCCCGCTCGTTGACGTCTGGGTTCACCTTCGTGTGCAGGTGACCTCCCGCTCAACGTCTGGGTTCACCTTCGTGTGCAGGTGACCTCCCGCTCGTCCACGTCTGGGTTCACCTTCGTGTGCAGGTGACCTCCCGCTCGTTGACGTCTGGGTTCACCTTCGTGTGCAGGTGACCTCCCGCTCGTTGACGTCTGGGTTCACCTTCGTG
>JAVQJD010014144.1:0-16100 GCA_036023655.1 Nannoperca australis
CACACAGACACACCCACACAGACACACACACACACACAGACACACACACACACACACACACACACACACACACACACACACACACACACACACACACACACACACACACACACACACACGTAAATTGAAAGAAATACAACACCTGCAGCAGAGGCAGATGAACAGCTGCTGAGGAGCTGAACCTTTGTCCCAGTGTCTTCTTTTTGTCGGAGGTAGACCCGACTACCAGATGAGTCTGTCACACTGATGTACTCTCCCTCTAAAGGAGGCCGCCTCAGCACTCGCAGTGATGCTGGCGCCGCTGTGGGTGGTCGCTTTGGCGTCTCTGGGATTGTAGCAAAGCCACTGATATCCAAAGCGGCCGGGGTGGACCTGAAACACACAAACATGTTCAGAGACCTGCTGTACTGTGTATTAAAGGCTGCAATTTAAACTTATTTGTATTATTTTAAATTAGATTATTATTCAATCTATAAAATGTGAATAATGATAAATATCCATCACGTGTTACAATTGGCCAGCTTTAAATTGCTTTTTCTGTCTGAGCAACAATCAAAAATGCCAATTGTATTCAAATTATAATCATAAAACAAGAAAAGAGCAAATCCTCGGATTTGACAGGTTGTAATAAACACACGTTTTACTAGATACATATTAATCTAAATACCAAACTTCTCATCAATTGATTTTCTGTCACATCATTAACTGTCTGAATAATTTTAATATTGAAACGAGCAGTGCCTGTTTAAAAAAAGGACAAACTTTAAAAAGGTACATTAAAAAAGGTACTTTAATAGTCTACACAGGTGTATGTCACAGGCCGCAGCTGCTACTGTGTCTCTATAAATAATACTCTCCCATGTTCCATTCTTGTAATGTAGTGCTTTTAAGTGCCTCTGATTCATTTGTGTTTTGAGCATTTGTGGATCTCTCAATTGACAGTTGCTGCGTGTACAGACAAAATAAAATGTTCTACATTAGCAACAAACAAATAAACAAATAAATAAACAGCTCCCACACTCGTATATTTAGGATGGCGTCATGTGTTGTAACTTTAGTGTGATGAAGAGCAGTTGTGCTCGAAACGTCACCTTGGGGCAATAAAGAAGTGGACATTGGAACCCTGCAGTGTGCAAGCTGTTTATTTATTTGTTTATTTCGTGATTTGCTCTATTTCAGCTCAGCACCTGCCCTCTTTGGTCTGTATGTGGGTGCATACTTCCATTTGTAAATTCCCAATAATTCATCACTTATAAAATCCAATTTTCTACGTTCCTTAACATCCACTGTTTCCTCTGTCAGCTCTCACCTGAAGGTGCGAGTGGGTTTGTACTGCTCTGGGGAGGACGGCGGTGTGATGTCATCATTCTGTGACGGGGCTTTGGTCTCTTGAGTCTGCAGCGAGTTGAAAAGTCGCTTGGCCACTCCCGCATCCTGCTTCTGACGCTTTGCCTTTGGTGCTGCAAAGACAGAGTCAGATTTAAGGTACTTACAACAACACACAAACAGAACAGGGACAAAACACTCTCGGGGGGGAACTCACTGATGGGCTGATTATCCAGCAGGTGCTCTATGTCAGAAATGTCGTCTCCTGGACCCTGCTGCTGACTTTTCCCCGGTTTGGAAGCGCCCTCTAAGCCATTCAAGCAAAGACATAAACATATCAATAATGCTGAAGTCATCAGTTGGTAATGCAAACAATAGAAACAATTATTAGTAACATTTAACATAATACCAATCTCCTGATTTATAAATGAAATATTTTTCGGTTTTGTACCGTTAGTCTGTAAAAGTAATGTATCAATGTCACTTTGGGTTCCAGGAAATAGAAACGGGCAGGTTTCACTACTTTCTGACATTTGTTAGATTAAAGGATTACCTGATCAGAATTAATAATAAATGGCAGAGAGGTGAGTGACACTAGAATACAGATTGTGCCACATATCATGCACAGACGTCTCATAATAGACTTGGACGTTACTTTTGCAGTCTACCTTAAGAACTGCTTCAATCCCACTGTCACAAACTTTATTTATATTTCTTTTGAAGATCAAAAATCATAAAATGAAACATCAAATATTTCCCTTTGTTGAAATGGTGCAGCCATAATAACAAACATGGAAAGAGTGAATTAGCATTTTTCACTCTATAGCCCCTTACTAGTAACTTGTAAATATATATAACCTGCTCTCCAACAGTGTGGATTTAACTGTTGGACAGCAGATGTTAAATGATTTACGTGCACAACTGTGTTGCCTACCAAACTGACTGCTAACTTAGGTTTGTCCAAAAACTATTTCTAAAATAATTAAAATGTCAGATGTTAAATAATGTTATAAGCCGGACCTCAGACGCACCAACAGATAGGTGCCTGTGAGTGTTTGTACTACAAGCGTATGATAAAGTTGCTACGACTGCGATTTGGGAATATAAATTAAAAGTAAAAAGTTAGCTAGTTCCTCACTCTCCATCTCAGCCAAGGCTTCCAGCTCGTCGGCGAACTGCTCCTCGAAGTCGTCCTGTATGTCGAACAGTTCGTCATATTCGTCCATATCGGCTTGAACAGTTACCCGATACCACCAGAGACACTGTAATTGATGTAGTCTAAAGACAAACACACTGTAAATGCTTTTCTGGTAAATATCCCTTAACTATTGCAGCACCGGCTTTGATTTCCCGGCAATTTTTTGTTGAGAAGTATTACTTCCGGGTGACGCGAGTCCTCTGTCCTCTGATAGGTTATTGAAACTTGTTTCTGCCCCCGCCATGCACCGCGGGGATAAATGCTTAAATTAAGCAAATAGAGTTGATTATTTCATGTATTGATTCATTATGTTGTGTTAAATATGAATACAAGTCTATAATTTACCGCCAATAATAACCTCTGAAGACTGAAATACTGATTAGACACCAGACAACTTGTTACAGGCATGAAAACACAAACACCAAGTTGTTTTTCTTAAAACGAAAAATCGGAAGAATTTGCATACTTATATTTATAATTCACATAAATATTTGTGATTAAAGATAAACTTGGCAGCTACTTCACTAACTGCTGTACAGTATGAATCAATGTATGTGCACCAAAGCACACTCGTATAACTGCTTGGTAGAGGAAGCTTTTTATTCCTCTCCATCTTTGGAGATTTTCGCAATTTGTGCATTAAAAATATGTGTTTGTTTTCCACTTAAATCACAGCACAGATTTTCTCAGTAGTGCTGATGTAATAAATGGGTTTATGCAAAACCTCCAGATAATGTACAGGGAAACTATAGAGAATACAGTGTTTAAAATGTAAGTATTAGTCCGTTTTGATCTTTGGCTTTTCTAATTTGTCAGCTATTGTCGCACACACAAGACACACAGAGAGAGGCCCTCAACTGCACATCACAAGTGAAGCATGTTAAGGTGTGCATGAAGACACAAATACATGAACACATGCAGTAAGCGTGTCTTGTCCCTCTATTCTGATAACACTTATGACATAATGTATGTATGTGTGTGAGTTACGTTTCTTGTATTTGCCATGCACTTGATTAAGGAATACTCAATGTTTTGTATAAATATATTTAATGTCCTATAAAAATTCTTATTCTCTGGACATTTTTGTTGCACACAAAATTATTAGTTGTCTTGAGTTCTAACATTTAGTTTGGTGCGTGTGTGTGTGTGTGTGTGTGTGTGTGTGTGAGAGAGAGAGATTAATGATGGTGTGTGTGACGTCAGGGTGTCTCTACCATCTGCTCCTTATAGCAGACAAACACTGGCCAACAGTTTGCGTGTGACACTGCGTTAATTTCACATCAGGGAGCACGAAAGCAAACTCCTCTCAATTCTTCTTGGATTTTTTGCCCTTTCGTGTCGTTGCTCGATGAAAAATGTACAGATGAGTTTCTGATTTTAAGAATGAACACACAGCGAGGTGCAGATCAGTGTGTTGCAAGTAAATTAAAATGAAAGAAGTTGCACTTCTCTAGTATACCATCCTTTTTTCTCAAAATGCTTTCAGCTATAAAGGCCTTCATAAGAGTGATATCTGAGAAAGTTTCCAGGTATTGAAATATGGAGATACTTTTTTTTTATCATGATTAAATATTTTGTAAAAAATAAGTAGAGTTAGATATAGTGACATTGTATTGTTATAGGTTTTTGTGGTAAATATGGTATAATAACACTATTTTGAAAAGATTATAGTAATGTTGTTAGTATTCATGTAACTATTAGGAGGACATTTCCCTTAAAACCTGAATAGAACCCCTCCATCTGAAAAGATTTCCCCGAGCAGGAAGCTAAAAATAAATAAGGCTGTTGTTGTATGTCCAACAAGTAAAGAATGTAAAGAAAACAGAGTACATGATCAAATACGTATCACTTGCAGTAAAATAGAGCAAATTGGAAATAGTAATACTCATCAAAAACACAAGAGAAAATGTATGATGTCTAGGATTATATAGTTGGATTGTATTCCAAAACATTGGTTGTGTCCATCATTTGTCAATAATGTGGTAAAACCACAAACTGATTTTTCCTCAAACATTTTACTATTTGAAGAAATGTTTTCAAAAAAAGAACGTGTCGCCCACATTCATTTACTAAGATTATGTGTCATAGTTTTCAAACGTTGTCTGTCTTATTGGAGTAAAAACCTTCATATAGACTTACAGATTCCTTCCTGGAATTAATCTGTAAACAGTTTAGTAAAAAAACTGTTCATCTCTCACAGACTTTCCCTGAACCTACTTAGCACTTACCAGCAGATTTTTGTGTGTTTAGACGCTAATGATTATAAACTTGTCATCACCAATGATTGACCGTGTGTGTGTGTGTGTGTGTGTGTGTGCGTGTGTGTGTGTGTGTGTGTGTGTGTGTGTGTGTGCATCAGCGTGGACTCTGGTCCACATGAGCATCTGCTGTACTCCACTGCTCACCCACACCATGCACTCCATTATCACCTAGCACAGCGTGTGTGTCAGCGCTGCAGGTGCCACATTAAGGTGATGTGTTTAATCATCAATTCAACCAAAGGATTGCCCTTTTCACACTCTGCCTCAGCCTTTCAGTAACAGCGAGGCCAGAAGGGACTTTTACCAAAAGCTGGAGTGTGTGTTTGACTGTGTGTGGGTGTTAGTAAGACTTTCTTTGTATGTATGTGTTGAAAGAGAAGTGAGCATTTAAAGGCAGAGGTTCTTCATGAGACCTTTTGGTGGTTTCTAAGTTTTTAGGGAGTGTAATGTGTTCTTCTTGGTGTTTATGGTGTTTGCAAAGTAGGTCTACAGTGTCAGATTATGAGAGGTGGTTGATGACTGCACAGGTGTAAGGGTTAGATTCAACAGGTGTGCGTGTGTGTGTGTGTGTATGTGTGTCTGTGTATGTGTGTGCGTGTGTTTGTGTGTGTGTGTGGCTGTAAGGAAAGGGAAATACAAGCAAGCAAACGTAAGTGTGTGTGTGCGTTGGTGTGAACCCTGAGGATGTCGAACTCCACCATCAACTTCTACGCCCTGACCCAGTCGTTCAGCTTCTCTGACATTATCGTCATAGCAATCTACTTTCTTCTTAACCTCGCTGTTGGCATCTGGGTGAGTGAACTGTGTATACTGTATATATGTGTGTATGTGTGCGGGTGCTCCTGTGTAACTGTTTTCCCTGTCAGTCATCATGCAGGGTGAGCAGGAACACTCTGAGCGGATATTTCTTGGCTGGACGGGACATGGCCTGGTGGCCGGTGAGTGAGTGTGTGTGTCTGCAACATCTCTAATGCTAATGTTGTTTTGTGGATAAATGACAAAGAGAATTTTCTGATTCTTGTGTAGATGATCTGTGTTGTTGAGCTGGATGAAGGTTTTTTTTATTTTTGATCAACTGATCAAACTGTCTTTGTTTGCAAATATAAGTAAGTCTGGATATGATTGAAAATTAGTAAAACTGATATTTGGCAGCTTTGGGCATATTCACAGACACACAGCTGATTGGTTTGAATCCTGTATAATTAGAATGACATTTTGTAGATTCCATTTTATCCCAACCCTTTTGGCTTGTGGCCCCTTACAAAAAATAAGCAGTGCCTAGTCAACAGACTATTCAGAGTCAGTCTATGAGTTGTTATCAGCTTCAACAAAAGAGATTTCCCCTCTAAAATGGTATAATGTTGATCTGGGTTTGAGGCCCTCAGATTTATCTTGTGATCCTCTGGATGTGGCCCGAGCCCTAGGTTAGAAACCACTAGACTAAACTACCTGATGCTAAATGAAAGAGTTAAAACTAGCTGCACCTCGAACAGCTACAACAGTAAAATGCTTCTAATGCATTGATCCATTATTACAACAATGTAATATAACTTATTATTTTCTAATACTTAAGTAAGATCATAAATGCAACACTTTTACTTACAACAGAATATTTTTACATTGTTGTAGTGGTACTTTTATATTTAAAAGATCTGAATAATTCTTCCATCACTGGTGTGCACAGATCGGAGCGTCTCTCTTTGCCAGTTCAGAAGGCTCAGGTTTGTTTATTGGTCTGGCTGGCACTGGAGCTGCTGGAGGCATCGCTGTCACTGGCTTTGAATGGAATGTGAGTAGACACACACACACACACACACACACAGGCATGCGTACATACATCCATTGATTCCTTCAACAAAACATTATGACATGCTACTCTATCTATTAATAGTAACTAAACACACTATAGTCTGGAATGAAGCAGAGCTAGCCTGCTACATGTTATTTCTTAGGTGGTGTTTGGTGTTAATAGGCCTCACTAGACAAACACAAATGATTTGTGTAAGAAAAGAATAACATACAGTTACAATAACTAATTTCCCTTTAGTATCTGCCAAGAGGAAATTGACATAAGAATTGTAATAGCTATTTAATCTAATTAAATATACAATTATATAATCTTTGAACATGACTGTCTAGACCAAAGGGATACATTTACTTTTGTATTTGTTTTCACTTCCTTCAACAGCTCTTGCAGGCAGCCCGCTGCAGGGGGCAGCAAATGCCATCCAGCTGTATTAGGTGTTGTACAATACCTGTCAGTCCACAGCTACTGTACAAAGGCTTGCACATGAGCTTGCAGACAACCTAAAGGGATAAAAGTTTTATCTCCAACCAGAGAGATTTTTTTCCTTCTGACTATCGTGTCAAACCTCTCCGTCCTCTTTCTGTCTGCTTTCCTTCTGTCTGTCTCTCAGGCCACCTATGTGTTGCTGGCTCTGGCCTGGGTATTTGTGCCTGTCTACATCTCCTCAGGGGTAAGTTTGCAGAAACACATACACACACACACACACACACACACACACACACACATACACACACACACACGATAAGGGTAAGTGTCTGCTTGTTAAGGCTGGTTCAGCAGGTACATTTAGGTGCCAAGAGACATTCTCCTCCCCGCCTGGAAAATTCCCCAACAGGGTGTTAAACTACACACACAACTGTCTTCTTATAACAATGAACATAAATTATCCGCATTATTTATTTCTCTTTGATGGTACATAATTCTATTAAAAACCAGGAGAAGTGTGAAGTAATCAAAACACAGTCACCAGCTGCTAACTGGCAGATCCCACTGAGCTCCTCTAACAATTTTCTTAAAGCTTCTTAAATTTGCCCCTTTTGTGTTGAAATGTGTGTGTTCAGATCGTGACAATGCCAGAGTACCTGGGCCGTCGTTTCGGAGGAGAGAGAATCAGAACCTACCTGGCTGTCCTCTCACTGCTGTTGTCCGTCTTCACAAAGATATCAGTACGACATTGTCACACATACACACAAAGAAGCAACTTAACAGTTAACATTTGGCTGCTTTTGCTTTCCACCATTTAGCAACATCATCTGGTATGAGACCAAAACTTTGCTGGTATTGTTGACAGATGTGTTGTGTTTCTGTCACCAGACTGACCTGTACTCCGGAGCCTTGTTTATTCAGGTGTGTCTGGGATGGAACCTCTACCTGTCCACTGTTCTCATGCTAGTGGTCACTGCTCTCTACACTATTGCAGGTACTCAAATAAGTCATTTTATGTTTTTAAGATACACTAGAGTGTTATGTTAGTGAAATAGTGAAAGGTGATAATGAAAGATGGCACACATGCTCATTTCCTTTCAGGTGGCCTTGCTGCTGTCATCTACACCGACACTCTTCAGACATTTGTCATGATTGTAGGAGCAATGATCCTAACAATCACTGGTTTGTACAATTATCATGAGTTATAAAGAAACACAACAACTGCTGTTATTTTAAGGATTGTATAGTTGGGAGTTATGTGTTCCCGGTTCACAGCCTTCAACAAAATTGGCGGCTACGGCAACCTGGAGCGCGTGTACAGCATGGCGGTGCCCAGTAAGATCATTCCCAACAGTACCTGCCACCTGCCACGACATGACGCCATGCATCTGTTCAGAGACGCTGTCACTGGAGACCTGCCCTGGCCCGGCATGACTCTGGGGCTCACCATACTGGCCACCTGGTATTGGTGCTCTGACCAGGTACATTTATACACACCAAACCAGCCTTATAATGCAGTTCCTCTAATGACCACTAGAGGCTTGCCACAAACGTACTAAAGTCCTCAATAAATTGAAGTGAAGTGGAAAAACTCCTAACCCGTTTTTTCAACAAAAAAAATTTTTTTATGTAATAACACCAGGTTTTTTTTCCAAAACATAAAGGTGTCGACATCTTCTAATATGTGTTCTGGTGTCATTTCTAAAATGTATTTGTCCCTTTAAAAAGAAACAAAAGGACTTTTTTAAACGCAGGCAAGCAGAAATGTCACCACCTTGTTCTACATGAGTCAAAACGCTCAAAATGTTAGTAAAGCTCAACTATAGTAAGCAGGGTTGGTCAAAGTTGAACAAGGAGGTTGCTGCAAAATGTGACATTTTTTGACACCCAGTTTTGGTAATAATCTTAGTATGTGTCTTTATTCTCTCCGCCAGATAAGTAAATAGGTAAAACACTCATTCTCCAGCTAATAAATGAACCTTATGGTGAGATTGTTTTGACAACAAAAAGGTCAAGAATGCACTTTCAATTTCATTGTGAAATTAGTTTTAATTCTAATCATTTAATTTAATAAGGCTACTTGCTACCAGACTCTTCTTTTACTAATGTGGCTCCATCCACAAATCTCAGCAAAAGAAAAAAATGAGGTCAATTTTGGATGGAGGATGATTTTGCGCCAAACCCAAACCCAAACCCCAGGCTTAAAAAATCCCTTAATCCCGTAAAAACTACAATTATATTTTTTTGCAGTCTATGAAGAAAAAGCAGATATATCTTAAAAATACCTCAATGTACATATTCACAACCATGAAACTGTTATAGATTATTTCCAACAATCTGTTTTTTTATTTCATCCCCTTTTGGTCCAACATCAGTATTTAAAATTGCATATATACCAGTTCTCTACATCTGTACAGGTAATCCAGTACATCTGCCAAATATGTGAAAGTGCCTGACTCAATAGCCTCACCCTCGCACCATTAGTAACAAATCACAGTGGTATCAACACAAGAGCCTGACTCTTATACCAGTGGGGAGACTTTTATGATCTTTTATGTCACAGATATGATGCATCTGTGCAGATTGGATATGGAAAAACATTTTGAAAAAGACAAGCAGTTGAGGTCATTTAGAAATATTTGTTCAAATTATTTTTTATAATACTAAAGTGCCTGATTTGGCAGAAAACACTATCACAGCTCACCAAATCTGGCAGAGTGTCTGTTAAGACTATCACCTACAAAATACCCTGCCTCTGGTAGAAATCTTAACAATCTTAACTCTTGGATAAACAAACTGAAGGCATCCATGTTAAACCTATGTGTGTTTATGTTTGTAAGCATACAAATGTCAGCTAATATATCTTTATCAGAGTTTATTTCCTCACAGATATCAGAAACTGCTCTTCTAAAATTGTTTTGGAAGGTGATGTGATTCATTTACAGAAAATAACTCTTAAAACATATCTTTAAATCAAACTGCCAACCCTTGTTGACATAGTTGAAACATCCCAATTAAATAGTTATTGTATGTTGAGCCTCAGGGTTTGAAAACAGGAAATGACACAGAGAGGATTCCACATTCAATAGTCACAACAATTTCTCAGCAGGAAGTCTGTACCTGTGTATCTGTACTACAGTTCTACCTAGCAGCCTTGTTATTTTGAGACGCTTTCTCCTGCGATGCTCCACCTCGTGCCCTTAAGTGTCTTAAATTGCCCAGTTTTGAGAAAGATACTCCAAGTAACCCTGAAGGGTTAGCCGATGGCTGTGACGAGGTTTGATCCGTCTTTCTGTAACCTGGGCTATGGCGTCGTGGCGACCGTCCGGAGCGTGTCTCTGCCTGCAGATGGGCCGAATCAGGCTGCAGTGTTTGACCCTGCCAGTAACGGTGTCCTCCAATCACAGGACCAGCTGCTCGGGTGGGGCGGTGAAAACTTCCTGGTTTGGCAATGATTACTTTAGCTCCTCTCAGTTGGCCATCACGACCTGGAGATCTCGATGTCTGGAACAACTAGAAAGAGATAGAAAGCAAAGTAAAACTGTAAATTGTCCACTAGCCATTTCACACATGGAGTACCTCAGGGATCAATCCTCGGTCCTTTACTATTCTCTACCTATATGCTCAAATATTTTAAAAGCATCATGTCTGTCTGTTGCCATTTTTATGCAGATGATTCCTAGATCTACTTAATTCAAATTATGCCACGAGACTGAGCAACACTACAGTTCTGCCCTTACAGAAGTTAAATCAGAAATTATTTTGTTTTGCTTTTGAAATATGGAAAAATATTCACAATTGTTGTAGCATATTTGTAGTGTATATTTCTTTACACAATTTTAGTTTGACTAATTTTGACCGCCATGCAAAGTCTTAGTTTCCTTTGCAAAGCACTGAAATTGTAATCCATGCTTTAATTACATCCTGATAAGACAACTGCAACTCTCTTAATTCCTCTCTGGGTCAATACAACCTATCCAAGCTTTAACTGGTTCAGAATGCTGCAGCAAGACTACACACTGGATCCCATAAAAGATTGTATGTAACACAAATTTTAGCAACTTTACAGTGGGAGTCAATTTTTATATTTTAATTATTTTAAGACACGTATTCTTGATATTATGTCTTTTGAAATGTGCTATATAAATAAAGTTTGTACTATCATTATTATTTGTGTTTCTGTATGTGTAGGTGATTGTACAACGGTCCCTGTCTGCTAAGAACATGAGTCACGTGAAAGGAGCATCAATCCTGGCTGCCTATCTGAAGATGCTGCCCTTCATCTTCATCATCCTCCCTGGCATGATCAGCCGAGCTCTCTATCCAGGTGCGTGCGGACAATCTCACACACACACACACACACACACACACCTTATAATTAGGAAAAGGAATGACATGTTCACTGTGAGCAAGTAGTGGCTTGCTTTGACACCAACGGTGAGACACACCCATTTTTTAGCAGGATTTGTGTAAATGTGTGTGTGATTCCTGTAAGTCTGGAACATCACTGAACTGTGCTGCCAACGTGTTCATTGGAAAACACTTTTACTGGGAACCTTTACACTTGTTTTTGTCAGTGATTGCTCAGGAAGCACTAAAAAAATATTTAATGCCTTGCGTCAACATCTACTTGTCAGTGTTACCTAGGGCTGCAACTAAGAGTCAAGAGAAAATAATATACAATACCAAGTACAATATCTTATACTCCACGGGGAAGTCTTTGCTAATAACCAAAATATATAAATTGTACAATGATATCAAACAGAGAAAAGCAGCATGTTGTCACCATTTAGAATTTTTCTTGAAAACTTACTTTAAAAAACAACTGGTTGATTATTAAAATGGTTAACTTGCTGTCAATCAATAATCAAGTAATCATTTCAATCGCTTGATCAGTTGGGAAAAATCTAACTGGGAAAAAAACATAAAATAAGCACATTTTTGTCCTATAAATGATTAAAATATAAATTTCTGGCCACAAATTGTCGTCAGTAGATTAAGCAGTTGATTGACTAAATGTTTCAATACCAAAGGATTAGAAATATTGATTTTATCTCTACTGGGTGCTCACCTGTCCTATGTGCTTATGTGGTGAGGCGTGTACTTGTCTGCGGAGCTGCTGTGATTGGCGGATGAGTGCAATGCTGTCATCTGACGGGCTGGGCTCCCGTAGATCCAGCATGCTCTGGGAGAAACGGGCCATCATGTTGACCCCATCTCCCTGACGATGCCCGCGACCTGACCCTGTCGTCACTCCGTTGGTCAACGGGTCTCTTGGCTCTGGCTGGGAACAGTCAGAAAACTCCTCTTCTGATGCTGTTGAAGTGCTTGAGGGATTATCATTGGCTGCTCGGTCACACATGACCTTGGTGCTGTCTTGGCTGCCGTCACCATTGCTGCCAGAGTCCACATCGTCATCCTTTGATGTTGTGCGGCCACGGCCTGGTGTCAGCTCCTCCTGTGTTCTCTTTTTGCTAAAGGCCTCCAAACTTTCCAATTGGTCCATTTTCATCAGGGTGACCTGCGGTTGGCCAGGCTGCTCTGAGGGGTCGGGGTCTATGACTAACTGGAGTGTGCGGGGTTTGGGAACAGGAGGTGCTTTAGTTGGTGGATTCTCTGGAGTTTGTTTAGCATTGTCTGTTGGCTGTGAATCAGCAGTAACATTGGATGGTAATGTAGGGGTGTGTGCCTTTGGTGTGTGCTTGTGTTGTGTTAAAGGTGTGTTTGGCTGCTGAGAGGGCACTCTGAGATCTGTTGCATCAGTTTGGTCTTTATTCAGAGCTGTGTGTGTTTGCTCCTTGAGTTGTTTCTCATTTGGACTCACGGGAGTAGAGGCGTCTGTATTTGTATTCCCAGAAGGTGTTCCCACCGCATGTGCGTCCCGATCTGAAGCGGGTTCCTCAGTCTTTGCTGGTAGTGTCAGTGGTGAGCTGAAGCGTATAGCTTGGCTGACCTCAAACCTCTCTGACCTTTGTAAGTGAACCTGATTGGCTCGCTTTTCATCCCTGATGTTGATGAAGCCAATCACATCGCTTGGTGGGTCAGGCTCTGGCCAGGTGGGAAGGTACGGGATCAGGTACGCTTTCTCCAGATTGGCTAATCCCGGGTGTATGGGCGGCTCTTCGATAACCCCCTTAAGACGGCCCTTCATAATTTTTAGCCCGGTGGGATTCTGGGTGTTTGAGTTCTTGTTGCTGGAGTTTTGGTCTGAAGAAGTGGGACTTGTGTGGGTTCCTGTGGCAACAAGGGCATATTTGGGATTGATGAGCTTCCTAGCAACAGCAGTTGACACTGGAGCAGGAGCTGCCTGCGGGAGCGGGTCAGGGATTGGTTCATCTACCATAGGAACCTTGTTAAGAGACACACTTCTGGACATGAGGTAAAGGTCACAAAACTGCAGGTCGAAGGTCTCCACTGCCTGTCCTGTGATCACAGTGATGAGGTTACGGTCCAAACGAGATGAGGACCAGGTGAAGCTAGAATAACACAGACATGGAAACATCAATCCACTGCAGTGACTTCCCTGTACAATGCCGTCATCCTCAGTGTATTTTTGGTGCTACCACAGGAAGGTGTCAAAGCTGGACAAAAGAACTCAGTATTGACATATATCTTATTAAGTTGTTATGGTGAACGAGTTAGCAGCTGCCTATTTACACATGGAGCAGATAAGTATTAAGATCAACATTCATTTGGAGTTGTGTTTCTGGATATCCGACACATTTTGTCTGCTGCTAACATTGTCTGTCATGATACTCAGAAATGTAGCACTGTGTCCATGCACACTCACTATACTATGTAGTACACTGCTCACCTGTATGAACCAGAGATGGCTCTGTCTCCATCTACCAGGAGGAACTTCTGGCTCAGTGATCCACAAACCTTCTGTGCCGACCGTGTGTAGAACTCCACACCTCCACAGCAGCGCACACGCAGATTCTACACACACAGACACAGACACACACAACAAGAACATACAGGGTTAATGCTAGGTAAAGGGACGCTCTTGGGGATTAAGCACCGCCCCAGATTAAGTACCCACAAGCGTTGGTGGGAGGAAGGATTTTAGTGGACAAAACATGAAATAAAGGCAACAAGAGAATGGGTAAAAAGAAGAATGAGTTTTCTTGTTGTTCAAGAACAGTTCTTTTCTATTAGTACCACCATAACCTTGTGTTGGCTCTACAGGTTGGAGCATGGACTATAGCCATGCAGGCTTGTATGACACACCCTGCAGTGTTTGTCTTTGGGCCTGTGATAAGGGTGTGGTTCCAGGCCAAGCGTTACCTTGTAAGTAAATGTTCTGTGTGAAATCTCAAAGGAGACATGTGCTTATAATAATATATGCCAGATAAGGAAAAAGCTCAAAGAGGGGGCAGGTCTGGTGGTTAAGGCCGTGGGGAAGGAAGAAGGAGAAATGACACAGGAACATGCTACAGAAAGTAGCGTGTGGTTTATTTAATTGCCTGCAGCACAGACGGGAATGTGCTTAGTGTCTTTCTGGCTTCCAGTCGAAAATATTTAAAAAGTCATGAAACACTAAGTATTTTCTGTTAGTGCCTGAACCAGTTCAACTCAGAGAGGAAAAGAACAAAGAAATCCAGCCTATGGTGAACTAGCTTGTGCATGCACCTTATCAATGCCTACGGGCAAAAACCTGTTACACCTACATACAAGTATGTGCTGTACTTTTAAATATTTCCCCTGTAAAGTAATATACTTATCACAACAAAATGTGTCTAACAAAATCATTGTATTTGACATGTTGAAGTTTTTTAAATAAACAGGTTTCTATTATTATAAACTTATCAAGAGTAGCCATCCCCCAGCTTATCATAACATCATCTGGGTGTGTGTGTGTTTGTGTGTGTGTGTAGACGTACCTTTAGGTGTCCACGGTGCATATCAGCTCTGCCACACATGGAAAGAAAGCAGGGGACTGCATTCATGTCAATGATTATGTATACAGGAACTTTGCGTTTGTAGGCTGCATCAAGCAGATCTCGAAAGATATCCACGTCTGTAAACACATCCATCACCACGGCTATCACCTACACACACACACACAGGAAACCACAAATGGTGTTAGTGTTTCCTGTTCTGTGAGGGTGGGTTCAGTTTCAGCTGCTCTTATCAACAATATTAAATCCATTAAATCCTCAAAGGAAGCTGGGCACTTACAATAACTGAATCCAAAAAGCTCATTAAACCCTCAAAGACAAAGACTATTGTAACTGGTGTGAATGTAGATGTCCCATAAAGAGACTGCTGCAAACAAAGAGTGATTCGCAGAGCAGTTGTAGAGTGTAAAGTGTCTTGACAGTGTATGTTCGGTGGGTTCACAGAACTGCGCTCCCAAAGAATGACAACTCCGTGAATAAGATAGAAAATAGCTCTAGAGTGAGAGCTAGTTAGTGAATCTTGACGTTTGAATATTTGTTACCACAGATTTCACATCAACTGTATTGTCATTATACTTGAGTGTTGTGAAACATGGCCTTGTCAATCGTAGAAAAGGTTAGAAAAAGTACAAGGTATTAGAAGTTAGAGGAGCTCAGTGGAACAGTATCCTTAGGGGGGAAGTTTTGTAGTTCCAAGCACTAAAAACCTATGTAACTCTGGAACCAAGTCTATTTAATTTATGACTTTAAATGCTTTGGGGAAGTTAGACGACTATGTGTGCATGTGCCAGAATTTATGTATGTGAGCGGTAAAGGTGGTGTATAACGTGCTGGCATGTAACGTATTCACTGACATCAGAACATTTCTTTCCACTGGTGTGTCAAGATCAGACTTGTGTCATTAAAGCTTTGTTGTGTGATTGTGTGCGTGTGAGAGAAGTAGTGAAAGGGAAGAAGAAAGGATCATAAGACAAGACATAGTCAAACAAACGAAACCAATCAACAAGACAGACACAAATGAGAGAAACTGGATTAAATTCAGCCCAAAGAAAATCATGTGTGCAAGGGCGTAGGAGTGAGTTTGACATTGGGGGGGACACATCTCTCACCGGTGGTATAATTGGGTGGGACAAATGCACCTTTTTCCAATATTGGGGGGGACACGTCCCACCCGTCCCCCC